>VZRN01005523.1:1179936-1347861 GCA_013397935.1 Dasyornis broadbenti
CGGCTGCGCCTGCCCGAGCCCCGGCGCGGGGCGGGCTCCTGCGGTCCCGGCGGGTAGCGGGCGCGAAGGGTTTGCTGTGGGATAGCAGAATTATCGAATGATGAGGGTTGGAAGGGCCTTTAAAAATCATCTAGGTCCAATCCCACTGTTATGGGCAGGGACACCTCCCACTAGACCAGGTTGCTCAAAGCTTCATCCAGCCTGGCCTTGAACAATGCCTGGGATGGGGCATCCACAGCTTCTCTGGGCAACCTGTTCAGTGCCTCACCATCCTTACAGTTAAGAATTTCTTCCTAATGTCTAACATAAACTTCTCCTCTTTCAATTTGTACCCATTACTTCCTTGTCTTATCACTACAGTTCGTGACACAAAGTCCTGTGTGCGCTGCTCCAGGTGGGGTCTCATGAGAGCAGAGTAGAAGGGGGATACCTCACTCGCCCTGCTGGCCACACTGCTTTTGATACAACCCAGGACTTCCTTGGTTTTCTGGTTTTCTGAGTTGTGAGTGCACATTTCCAGCTCACGTTGAGTTTTTCATCAAGCATCACCATTTCTCCACAGTGTGGCTCTCAGTCACTTTGCCCAACCTGTAGCTGTGTCTGGGATTGCCACAGTCCAGGTGCAAGACCTCACACTTTGTTGAACTTCAGGAGGTTCACACCAACCCACATCTCAAGAGTGTCAGGGTCCCTCTGGATGGCATCCCTTCCGTCCAGGGTTTCGAATTATTGCTATGTTGTGGTTTTGGCTCAGGCCCGCTCTGCCGTGTGTCATGTTACCTCTGCAGATGCAAAGGCCGTGGTAAGGTGGGTGCTGTGAGCCCACCTGCCCATGACAAACCCCAGCTTGGTTTCTCCCAGAGCTTTTTACCAGGCAGCATGTAAGTCTCCCCCCAGCCCCAGCCCATCTGGGTTATGCTTTCAAAGTCATGTTTGAGTTCCCAGCATGTCATAAGGGCAGCCCTGTTTTTAATTGATCTTAATGAGTACTTGCACCAGTGCACTGCAGTGCCTCTTGGGTTCTTACCTGGCATATCGCAAAGGAAGTGTTATGGTTTGTATCCATGTAATTTAAATTGGTACATGTGTCCAAGCACTTGTGCTTTCTCTCCCAAACACCCCTTCCAGTTAGAGCTGCTGCAATGATGGCTAAAATTGCTGTTACTGCTGGTCTCCTCAGGTCACCAGCAATGCTCCATGTTTGATGGTACCTGGGATCTTTCAGTTGCAGTAGAAAATAGAGGTGCTGACTTGTACTAGGTGGTCAAATATAACTCTAAAAATTCAGAAAATATGCAAATGTTTGCTATCTAAGGAATTTTTGTATAATGCTTTAATATAAATTCTATGCATTTACAATAAATTACAAATTTATACACCTATAAGTTTAGTATAGAGTACATTTTGTTTGGGAACTGCACTGGCAGACAAGCCACCCCACAACCCTGCTTTCCATAAGAGACATGCCAGGATGACCAGTTTATAGGTGATTCGTACACTTACATGCACCTGTGTGCACACATACAGAAATGCACATATATACACACTTGTTTTATGTGCCTAATACACCACTGCACTATTTTAAAATTACAATTTAAGCCCTAAATTTTAAGACACTGCTTCTATGGAAGAGGAAGGTAGGCTCTTCAGGTTTCAGTGACAGCAGTATAGTGTCTTTCTAGACATCATTTAGCCTCACCTCAATCCTACAATCAGATGTGAGTTACAAGAGTATTTATAAAGATGTTTTCAATAACCACCTTCCCAGGAAGTGTCCAACTCAAAGTCTGAATTTTTAATACAAAATAAAATTGGAAATAAGACTGTGAATAAGTTTAGTGAGTCAAAAAATACATTAGGCATGAAGATGATTTTTTGTAGTTTATTTTGTTGATGTTATTGTTTTCATTTTAGGTTTTGTACTTCTCATGCTATCCTCCCTTTTCAAATTAAATGAAGAGAGAGGGAATACTTGGAAGGCACAGTTTATCTAACCCATTTAAGACTTCTATATTAGGATTCAATCTATCACCTAAGGACAGGAACCCAAAACTTTCTATTTCTGTCTATTGGTGGCTATAAAGGGAAAGCAAGCAAGAGACATCTGTACAGAAGTCTGTGTTTGGCCAAATCATTCCTATCCTCTGTTTATTTTAATACTGTATGGAGATTGAATTCTGTATCAGTGCAGATAGTAGATGAATATGAAAAGTTTTTGTCTCAGTCCGGTCATCTGCCAGCTCACAGAAGCTGCAGATTGCTCTTAAAATTAGCATTGTCAAAGATCTGTGTTCGGTCTAGTCTGTTGGGCTTAGTCCATAAATCATGGGGAGACATGGATACCTCCAGGTGATCCAGCGTATCCCATTCACTCCCATGATAGGTGCCTAAGGGGCATGGAAGGTATCACTATTTGGATGTACATCTCTCTTTACTTAGCATGGACCAACCTCATATTTCAGACAGCAAATGGGATGTGCTGTGTGTGAACACATCCTTAACAAGCTAAAGAAATTACAAAACCAACTTCATCATTATTCACAGAGGCTGCCCAGTGGCAGGTAGCATTTTAAAACTGCAGAGACACTAGTATTTATTGAAGGGGATAGAGGACATTGGGTGACAGTGTCCTTTTTGTCTAGGCTGCTGTCTCAAAGTCACGCTATGTGAATTCAAGATGTGCTCCAAATTACTGTCAAATTGTCATTCCACAGCCTTTGCAAAAATCAATTGATGATCTGTTTTTATTCAACAGTTATCCACATCTGGAGCTGACAGATAATTTCCGGAGAGCTATGGCACATGAACACTTTATACGTATTTCTATATCCACATCAGCAGTAAAACTAGGCATAGAATATATCCCAGAAGTAGTCCACTGTGTTGAATGGAAATACACTGGTAGAGCAGTACAGGAATCCTTCTGTTTGTAAAATAAGAGTGAGACTTGGCTTCTGTGTGTTAATAAACTTTGTAATCACTAAATTTGTGCCATAGCAGCATCCTGCTTCTCCTTCAGGTTTTGCTTATTATTACAAGCAGCGGTATGTCTCGCTCATGAGACTGTAAGAATACTGTTATTTCAAAAATAGGTATAAAGCACGGAAAGGCCATGTAACTGGCGTGGATAAATGAGACTGTTACGTCCATGTTTATACCAAAGGTACATAAGAGTGTGATATGGCTAGTGACATTTCAATTACTTTTGACTCCCAAGACAGGTGACTAGGTCTTGGGTCCACAGTCAGGCACTTTAACTCAATCCCGAGGTGCCACCGTGATGACCGATTAAAATGTCCAGAGGGAAACTTTCCACAGGAGGAGGTAAAGATCCACACATCAGCTATTGGTTGTTGGAGGTCCAAGGTTCATTTATATTCTGCACTCACAAAAGATGTCCAGATCCACTTTTCCAGGCAAAGCAGTTGTTGAAAAGGCACATGTAGCAAAGGGATTTATAGTGAGAACAGAAAATCTGCTGGTGAAGCAGTGACACTTACCTGAGCTTTGTGTACACACTGAGGAGACAGCTCCTACTGAAAACAGGGTAACACTTTAGTTAAGTTTGCAAACAAAGGAGGCCTGCATTGCTATTTCTAACATATCATTTGAGAAAACATTTTGTAAGTAAACAATTCATGCAGGAAACCAGCTGGCTTTTAAGTCACCAGGTCTTGCTCCCAGCAGGAAACTGATCTGAATTTTGTTATCAGTTTGCAAAGCTTTGTATGTTAAAGTGTTAAATTGAACCCTAAAAATAATGAAATCATTTTAATCAGTGAGTTATTTTTAATACAACAAACTTAGCCAAGTGCTAACTGCAAAGCCGCACTGAGTGCATATGCATAACACCATTGCTACTGGTGTGAGTTGTTCTTTCTGGCTTCCTCTGCATCCCAGGATATTAACCCAGCATGGAAAACATCTCACTGCCTTTTGGACCGGCATAACTGCTTTTTGATATGTGAAATTACATATACTCTTTGAAATGGAAGAGAAAGTATACTAAGTCAGTGAGACTGAGTAAGTTTGTAGGTGTTTCCGTGAGCCAGGCCAAACAATTCTTTGGCTTTTATGTTAGCTTGAGCTCTTTTTTCCAGAGGAAATTTTTTATTCCCTATGTATTTGTTTCCCATGTAACAATATTTTGTGTAGCATCCTCTCTTTCTCTGCTGTGCTTTGTAAAAATACTGTATAGTGTAGTTGATCATACTTACTGCATTCTATCTTTATTTTCTTTTATTTTTATCAAAAGATAGAAGAGATGAATGTGCCATAGTACAAGTATGTGCTTAAATTTTACATGCTATTAAATAGCTACTGTGTTTCATCTGTGTCTGCTGCTTGTTATTAGTTTTTAGTAGATCACATAGAATTTAGGCTATAGACTCATTGAGCAAGGGTGATGGCTTGCTTTGTCTCCTGTAAAGTCCCTAGCATACATGATTATATATATGTGTATATATATATATATAAATTATATAACAGGAAAAGATTCAGCATTTGAATGGTTAAGCATTGCCCTTACTGTGTAAACACTCCACATGATATGTAATTAAGCTTTAAGAAAAAAGCATTTTTTCTTAAATCCTGATTTATCAAAATACAGTATTACCTGAACATATCATAGTTAAATATCTTTCTTCTTTCCTTTTTTGTCTTTCTGCAGAAATATGAGCTGTAGTCCGAAAGCCTGGAAAGGACATGCTGACTGAAGTCTTTGTGAGATTTTTAATGAGGATTAAGGAATCTGAGATAGCAAAACCTACTGTATACAAGGAGGTTGTTGTGCAAGAATCTTCAGACAAGTTTTAGATCAGAATCCTTTGTCAGCAACAGTAGGATCCGGTAAGGATAATATGCTAATTTTAACCAGCAATAGACTTCATATAGGGATCTAAAGAGGCAGAGATAGATACAATCTTACTAAGCTTTTTTATTGACACTGCGCAGCTTGTTACTGCATTCAACTGAAATTTAAGAGCAGGACTGTAAAACCTATGTAACATTTTAGGAAGATATACAGTAACATTGAAACCTGAATAACAATTGAAAGAATAAGTAGGAAATTCCCTTAGCCCTTGGGCTACCACCATTTTTCTATTCCAGCAGACAAGTAAATGCTCTAGGTGTCTATGCCATAAAAATTTTCCCAGAGGCAATTCTGGCAAAGCACCTACTTTCTTCAAACCAGACCTGCTGCTTTAACCTTCTGAATGTCAGATTTCTAAAAGTAAGTGCTCCTGGTGCACTGCTGGCTGTTTCTAGTCTAGCTTTTCCTTGCAGCCTGCTAGGAGTGCAGAGAGGTATCACAGGCAGGTACACTCAAGGAACAGGGACAATTGATTCTTTCTTTATAACAAGAGTGTTGTAAGGTACATTTAAACAAGGTTTCATTGTAATTTCATGATGAAAAGAAAGCTCTAACAGTTAGAAGGACAATTAGTGTTTTATCAGACTTATGATATTGATTGGTAGTAATTGTTAATCAGCTCAAGTATCATTTATCATGCCATTACTTTTTCTTTAGAAATTTATCAGTGATTTCTTATTTTAATATATAATGGCTGTATGAACTGTCTGGCAGCAAGGAGTAGAGGACTGGTAGTTTTGAGATAGATATGTATAATGTCCACACTGTACATTTTTTTAGCACAAAGACCAGGGGAATAGATACAGCTGCAGTGCAGTACTTCAGTGTTTGCACATCTGAGCCATATTGATCTCAACAGAGATATGTCATTTAGTCTCACAAAAAGACGTTGTCATCCTCTCATCAAGCATCACATAACTATTTTAAGCTCTCTACAATATCTTCATATGACCAGAGATATTTTTATAGGTCAGCTGTGTTCCATGGCAACAAAACTGACTGGGGCTCATCCGCTCTTGCCACATTTCACAATGGTATGATCAGTCAAATCAGAACTCAGCAGAGCGGAAGAGTTATAGATGCTAAACAGTAAGATGATTCCAATCAGTGCTTAGAAACCCGGAAAACATTGAAAAGTACTGTGAAGTTCATATTGCTCTTCCAATTGGATCAATGTTAGCATTGTTATCAGTGGCACTGAGTGGAGAGGCTGGTGGTGGTGCTTTGCAACCGATCTGTTAGGCTTCCGATATGATAGATCAGATGGGTAGAAGTTTTCTTTCAGAAATAGCATGTGCATCCACAGATGCAGAAAAGCTACTTTCAGCCATGTAAATATGCCAAGATTAAAACCATATGCTTATTTACCTTTCTCCATTGCTGAAGATATCACACAAGTGTGAAAAGTAAAATGGATGTATTAAAAGACAACATAAGAAAAATGTATAAAAAGTTAAAGAGATTTTAGTGCTTGCTGTGTTTTATTTAAAAAAAAAAGAGGAGAGGAAATATAGAAAGCACTTTGAAAAGTTCATTTTGTGACAGAACAGTTCAGAATATATATTAGAATTCAGCGTCCTATTTTGTTGTCTTCTTCTAAAATAAAATTATTCCTGAATTTTAGTGAAGTCTGGAAGATCTAAATGTGTGCAAGCTTTTAAAAGTCATGGGAAATCTACCACAACTTGAGCAGTTAATGACCTAATGACCTCTTGGTTAACCTAATGAGTCCTCTTCAGCAAGCAAGGGCACAAAAACGAACCTATCTTCTCAAAGAGATAAGGTCCATTCCCCAGCAGAAATTCCTCTCAAAGTTGAGGATAAATGGTTTCCGGTTGTCTGTCTGAACTTGTCATTCAAGCATTTTTCCAGTCTGTAGAACAAACTGGGAAAATGGATTGAGAAAGAGGGCTCACATTGCTAGGGCAGGTGTGTAAAGCTGGCAAGTCCCTAGTTTTGATCTTTGTCCTTTTTGTTTCAAGTAGATAATGTGTAAGTAAAGAAACTGACACTTCCCTAAATACATAAGCTTTTAGCAGCCAATTTGAGGAAAGACTTAATGAGCTTCAGTTGCTAACTAGAAGCTTGTATCCACCTTCTTTTCCCTGCTATACCAACAGCCAAAAGGTATGCTGTGTGCATGTGTGCTTGTAAGTTCCATATGTGTAGACAAACACACTCAGGAAAACCTTTTGATCTCCTTAATTTGTGGAAGTCCCTTAAGTATAGATATGGTACAAATACAAAAAAGCAAAGCCAGATGTCTGACCCAAGCATTCTCTGCTTAATAATGAACTTGCTACAGCAGTAGAAACAACTGGACTGAGTCACTGCTGAAGTATGTGTGGGTACCATGTTGGCATTCAAATAAGCCGCATTTAAAAGCCATGGGTCTGGGGTTTTTTCATTCTTAGCTAATAATTATGCTGACATTTTCTGCCTTGGTGAGCTAGATGCTCTATTTCTGTCTTACAGTTAGTCAGAAACAAGCAAGCAGTTAGCTACAAGTAAATTGGGTCTTAGTTTATTTAGCTATCTCCTATTTTGCAATATTTTAGCTCCTGAAATTGTCATATTTTCTTGCAAGAATTTGGCTGGTTTCCCTAATTGATAAAGTAGGTCATGATCTATGTAACATTTATAAAGAGAAGGTTAATGGGAGGCAATATCAAGCAACTGGTGTCATATTAGTATACAGAGGAATCATAATGGGCAGAACGTCTACATGTAAGTTCTCCATTCAGGGTTGTCAGGGAGAAATACAGGAAAGTGGGAGTAAATGCTAGCTGATCCCAAACAAGAAAAACTAGGCATAATTTTATAATAATTCCTTTTCTACATCCACGCATCATTATTGTGTTGGAGAGGTCTTGTGGCATAATGGAAGGTGGTGATTCCTAGCTATAAAATTACCAGCACTGAGAAACTTCAAAGACACAGCAGACATGTTCAGGCTGAGTCAAACACAACAGAGTCACACACTGTTAAACCTGCATGGTGTGTGACTTTATCAGCTGTGGGTTGATTCCTGGTGTGTTAATGAAGACCTAGATTCAGTTTTCTTGATCAATGTAAGGCTTATAACTTGTTACTTAAGCACTAAACAAGATTTAGTTTTTTGAGCTGTTGCATCTGATACCTCAATTATTCATCCTGGGAATTAATGTACAATTAGTATGAATTCGTGCTCTCATGGAAATAGATGGTTATGTTAATTTGGATGCAATCGTTCAAAGAATTCTGAATAATGAAAAGACTGATATTATTATCTTTGTGTTGGACATAGCTCAGACTGTGTAAGGAACAGTTTTTTAAATGTAGAAATATCTTCACAGTTTGTTTTATTTGTTCCATTGTCCCTTCAGTTTCAGGCTATTAGGCACATCTGCCAATAACTTCATGTAATTATGGCTGCTGAATAGTTTTTGACTACAAGTATGTATAAAAGATGCCTTGTGTACTGATTTGAACTCTTTGAAATGACTGAAATTAACCCATTATATAGTAGTATAAAGAAGATCTTAGGTAGGTCAGCTCTTCATGGAGGTTTTTCCTCCAAATCATGAGATTTGTCAGTGAATTACTGGTACTGCAACTAATTAGTTTATCCAAAAACAAGGTAACAGTGTGCAGTGTGCTAAGAACACTGGAATATGTTTTTCAGGGCAGAGTGATTTTATTCTTAGTTTTTAAATTGAGTAATTTCACCAGAAGAGTGGTGTTCAGTTTGAATCTATTGGTTTGGAGGATCTTTTATCTGGTGATTTTTCTTTTCCTGGCACCGAAAGCTTTCCTTACTGTTTGGAGGACATAGCTAGGGATCATCAGTCCAAGCCTGAAGCTGCAATGACATCTGCAGTTCCTGCATGGGTTTGGGATGCACAGAAAACTGATTATGTGCAAGCAGCACACTCACCTCCATACAGGGGACACTAAGTTACTTGGAATAACCAGCAAAATTAAACAGGGTGGTTTATTTGCTGCCTGCTGTTAGCTTCCAGTACTCGTTAATGAAAGATACTCAGCATTGTTCATGAAATTTTCCCCACTTCTATTATTGTAACCCTTTAGACTGAGTGTTGTCCTGCCCCTGGTTTCCTGATTATCACTTATTCTGGGCACATAGTTAGTTCTGAAGGTGGCATTGTTATTGACTGAACCTACTAACTGCTTGAGAAAATGTTGATTACTTCACGTTCCTGAAAATTAATCCTGAAACCTTCCTGAACTATATTAATCAAGTCCTTTAACTTTTTCTCCAATGGAGAAAGTAGAGGCCAGCAATGTCATTGAAGAGCAGGTGCTCCTCCCTGCCACATTATCACCTTGCCTTCTTCAGTTGCAAAATTCTCAAACCCAAGAAGCTCTTTATAGCTTTTACAAAGCTCCCTTGGCCTGTCCTGTGTCTGCAGCTACCCATTTGTCTGCCTTTTCCACTGTGTTAAATCAGCCCCTTGTGACAGCACCCTCAAGACGCACAGAAGCAACAACTCTGGAATGATGTGGCAGGTCTGAAGGAGATGGATGGCAGGTGGAATGGGGGACCGATGGGAGCATTTAAACACTCCAGCTTCTGAGAGGCTGAACCAGAAATCAGGAGCATGAGAATGATCAAAGGGGAGTATGAAGGCACAGGAGGGAGGAGGAGCTGGTACTCCATGAGTAAGATCTGGGTGTATCCCAAGACAGAAGGGTAATATGGAAATGCCAACAAAGCAGATGCTGCTAACAATTGACTTTTAAGTTTTTAATATGTGTATCCAGAGTGTATTACAATCAGAGTGAGAGAGGGCACTTAGACCTAATAATAGCCATGTTAGAAAGAAATGGGAATATTTTCTTCCCTGCATTTGCAATAATTACCTTATGACAGTCAATTTTGCATGATGTCTCAAAATCAAATACTACTATTGGATTGTGTTCAGCAAGAATCTTTGTAGTCCTCTATCTGCAGGGTATATATCAACAGATGTCCTTGTGGTTCAGGATACCTATGGATGATTTTTCCTTCCATATGCAAGGCAGCACAGCCTGACTAGCCAAGGATATTACTCTCAAGCATCAGGCCAACCTACCTCCACACACACTGGATACTTGGAATAAGAATCAGTATTTCAGGATGGAATGAAAAATCCTGTGTTTCTAATGACGGTAGTGATAACCACGACGACAAGTACTTTTTTTATGATGTTAAAAAAGAGGAACCTTTAAATGTTGATAGCAGAGGTGTGCAGTGCACGTTAATGCTGTGGTGACCCATTTTCAGCACGCAGGAAATGTCTCTGTACATAGTCCTGCTTACAGTAATAGCTGTGCACACAAGTGGAAATCAAATGCTCTAGGCAGTAACACCCAGGTCAGCTGCAGCCAGCTAAGTGACCTTAAATATCTATCACTTACCTATGTATGCAGATGCTCTCCCATCACAAAGGTGGATTAATGATGTTACTTCACAGAGCTAATGAGAGAATGTATCAGTTAATGTTTGATTCACAAGAGCTGTAAAGCATTATATAGACACTGTTTGTTTTTAATTCCTCCCTCTATCATTCTGGCTAATAGGTAGTATTTTTTAAATCCATACTACTATTAAAATCACATTATATTTCCTGGACAACCCAAAGCATCTTTCTGATACCCTTTTTCTTGCTTCTTTTCCACTTAGCATTTCTCTTTCAGGCTACCTGGGTTGCAGAATCTCAGTTCAACAATATGCATTGGTTAGAAGATACAGGCAAGTAGGATCATGTGTGTGTTCCCATCCCTCCTTTCCCCAAGAGTCACAATCAAAGGGCTTTATTCTCCTCTTACAATACCTAATGATTTCTGATTTTTCTTCAGTTTCAGGATCTCATTCTTGAGACCCAGTTTATTCTTCTGGATAGAAAATGTTTAAAGGATCTGGCTGAAAGAGGTCATTCTCAAGGAGTGTACATCCACATTTGGGTAGAGTATACATACTTTTCTATCTGGTCCTTGCACTGGCTAACAAATGTGGGAAGGCATCATCAGCAAATGATGTGAAGCATCATGTGTCATTTCTTTCTTGCTTAATACCAAGGGACTTACAATTTTGTAAATATTTTTACAGGGTCTTAGAACCACCTGTATAAAAATTGGTTCATATTCAATAATGACAGATCACCTGTGCAAGCCTGTGCTTGTTAAAATAAAAGGTAGCAGCAATTACACACTCATAATACAAATAAGAATTCTGATCTATGTTTATCTGCTTCTTTTTGGTTTGTTTATATTTTTACCAGTAAAATTTCTGATTGTCAAGCCATACATTCCTCAAACAAATCAGGCTATATCCTGGTCCTGTTACAAGCATAGGTGTTCTAGGAACATGGTTTGAGGATGAGGCAGGTCCTGTTTAGAACTCCCAAATGGCTCTTGTGTTTCCTTTAAGAAAAAAACAATAAATCACTCTTTTATTTCCTTTTGTTACATGCTATTAGCCTTGCCAATGTGAGATGCTTTCTTGAAGCAACTGAGACAGCAGTTCATTTGAAGTCTGCATTAAAACCATCTTTCCACACTACTCTTTTTCCAGTCCACCCAGTTAGAGAGTTTCTTTTTACTTCTAACTTTCCACCTGGATTCAGAGCATTCTGAAAAATCAGTGCTCACTCTTCCAGGGGTTAAATTTCTGCTAACAAATATGGACTATTTGATATGAAAACCGTTATTGTTTGATATGTCAAATAAAACATTTGTCAATCAAAAGTCTTTAAGCACTGGGCTATGTGACATTTACTCTTTTATAAACCGACAAAGTCCCTGGTGGCATGCCTTTCTTCCTCTCATTCAAATAGTGGTAGGAGAACAAATCACACTTCAGGGCAAGTTGATAACTGCCAGTCACGATTTCTTCCTTGTTTACTATAATGAGCAGGGTAATAAATGCATCTGACCATTTCAGCTGGCATTTGCATAGATGAATGATTTGTCCAGTCAGTCGCTCTCCAGTGATTTGGGCCTTTTTGTCAGCACAAAGAGCATTCAGTCTCCCTGGAATTTACAGCAGCCAAGCTCTCATTAGCAAACATCCTTTACCATGAATGATTCAAATAATTACCACTGAAATAATAAACTGTTTCACAAAAACATTTTATTTGATGGCTCCAAACATCAACTTTTCTGAATTGTTGACATTCAAATAAGCCAGAGAGCTTTATTGTTGAGCAACAATGATCCCCTTGTAAAAGGGTGGGCATTGTTTTACCTCCAGCAGACCTTTAAACTTGGCCAGATATCAAATGTGTCCCTCAAACAGCCAGCCAATGTGCTGGGTAATTGGAGGGCACGTACCAGATGGAGCTATAGTAAAAGTGTATGTTCAGGCTCCCAACTAATTTTCACTAGATTTACTTAGGATATTGTGAGCGTAAAATTCCAGACTAATTAGCAGCAAGTTATCTCTTTGCTTCTGCAGGAGTTGTGTAATTTTTAAATGCTTCTGCTTGCATTGAGCTCTCAGTTCTGGGTTCTCTTCTGTAATGATATTCTAGTGCATAATTAAGTGTTATTTGATATAGTTTTGGAGTTCAATCAAATGAGCAAGCAACAATTATATCCCATTATGATCTCCTCTAGTGCTTGGCAATAGGAATGATGTCACTGCATTTCCAAACCCATAGCATGAGGCAAAAGGAATTTCCTGCTATCATTCTCCTTTACTCTTTTACCATGCATAATTAGGAAAGTTTTATTAGTTAATTTAGAGTAAGGCCATTTACTACAGATTTTCATAGGCTGCAGGAATGTATTCAGTTTTCATTACAGCATTGTTTGTATGGGTATGTGCATGAAATTATTATCTTAATATCAAGCAAACTGGATTCAATTGCACATTTTATGCTTCTCTTAACTGTAAGGAAACAAAATAGAACAACAGAAGGGGGAAATATTTTACTCATCCTAGCACATTCTTCATTGCACGATTTCACTTTCACATTATGGTCTGGTAGGTAACAATAATCTCAAACAGCCTAATACCTGACACCTTGATGTTCAGAAATAGAATAACTGAGCCCTGATTTTCATTTACAGACCCTTTATATTTCTCTGGCAAGATAAATTTCTTCTGCTGCCAAGGAGAGGTAGAGAGATCTTAAAATATGTGAAAGTCAGGCCAGTAAAATTAAATACATTAAAACACATGACTATTATTTGCAAGCCATAAAGCATACTCCCTAAGATATAATGTCTAATAATTGTCCTGAGTCAGGAAGGCAAATATTTAGAACTCAGCTTTCATACTTAGATATTTGCAATAGGATGAAAAAAATCTACCTCATTTTTATTCACCCAAGGGTAATTTCCCATTACAACATCCAAATTTGGGACTATATATCCTATTTAAGCACCAAGCTTTGCAAGCTGAATCCAAGCGAACAAAGTTACTTAGATAAATTGAACATTATCTTTGAGCTTTCCAAGTTTGTCCATGGACATTTCTTCTTCATCCAGCCAAGACCATTCAAGTTCAGTCTAGTTAAGTTATTCTTTATTTCCACCTGCTGTTTCTCTAATCTTTAGTTAGTACCTAGATGAAATAGACTATTTCTCATCCTCCTTTTTGACTTTTCAGGTGCAACATCAGAAGAAAATTAAGAAATCACTTAATAATTCACTTTGACAGAAATATAGGTGGGTTGTTGTTGTTTTTTTTTAAATTTCCAGTCCATTTTCACGTTGAAAGGAACAAACAGAATTGTTTGGAACTACGTACAGATGACCAAGTGAAAAGAACATTTTCTACACCTTCTCATAGTCCCATGTTTTGGTAGACTGAGAGGATCTTGCTCTCTTGCAATGAAGACAAGTTAAAAGAAGTGCTGCTTTCCAGAGCAGTCCACTGAATATATCAGCAGGAAGAGAACCTGCACCCTCATATTTAATTCATAGTTTGCTCTGTGTAGTCTTTTGTAGGAAATAGTTCACACTGTTACCATCCTGCCAGTGTGGCGCAGGTGAATGTGCTGCTTCTGTCACCACCAAGCTAGACTTTAAAGTTGACTTAATTAATTACCTGTTCAATCTCAAACTGCAGACATCTTAGACATTACCACAATTTAAACAGCAATAAAAAAATGTCCAGTTTCAGTGAGAACAAAAAACCCCATAATTTAAGCCAGAGTTTAGAGTGGAATTCAGCCCCAAATACAGGTGTGAAGGAGGCAGGGATGTAAGCTCTCATCTCGGTAAATCGAGACCTTGTCAATACTGTCAGAGGACCACAGAGAACAAAGTCAGGTCTCTGTTGACTGCAAAGAGTATAACGCCACAGGTTACAGCTGCCTCATTCTGCAGGCTGCTGCTGGCAGGAAAATAGCATGCAAAGGACCATTTACAAATTCCTCAGCTTCTTGGGAATGTGGCACCTTCCTCTCATCTCCCCAGTCAACCTCCACTGCTGCTCCCTTTTCTACCTGATAGTAGAGTACGAGGTCTGGTCCCAGTACAAGTCCTGTTTACAGAAAGAGGTTGTATTTTATTTTTCCAGCTCACCTTGTTGTGCTTGGACAAGCTACGATTTGTCTCATCACAATTCCTTCTAATTGTAAAATACAGTTGCAGTTCATTAGAAAAATATTTTTTTTAATTTCTTCCGTGTGTTTTTCTTTCTAACTAGGAGGCTCCCTTCACTATGTCTGATTGTTGTTCACTTTTACAACAGATAAATATCATAATATTAAGCAAGCCTGGTAAAATGAGAAAGTTTGAGCAGTAGTACTAGTGAAAGTGCCACCTGTAAGCTCTGGCATGGTGTGTTGTAAGAAGTGTCTTCAGATAACCTTCTGTATAACCCTTCATAGAGACAGGGAAACTCCAATTAACATCCATGTAATGGAAAAATGACACTTTTTTTTTTTTTTTTTTTAATCCACCGCTGGGGCAAGATTTTAACAGGTAGATTTAAAATTCTAAATGCAAAAAGCTTTCTGTAAATGTGTTTTGTTTGCAGTTATATTATCTATAGCAAAATAGATTAATTAAAAATGGACTCGCAAAGCACCCAAAAGCTGTCAATCAGGAACTGTTGTTTTTAGAGTTTAATTCAGATTATTTCAAGTTATATTTTAGTGAAGCAGATCCTAATTTTATCATGAGCAGGTATCAAATAATTTTCTGTCCCAGATAAAAGAGGTCATTCTGAAGACGGAAATGTTACATAACAAAATACCTACCAAAATTTTTATATGACTTCTCAAATGGAAATAAATATCAATTTATTTTAAGCCATTCCCTATCCTTTTAATTCACTGGTGAGGTTCTCCTTGAGAACTGTATAATATAATCACTTCCAGTTATTTTGACAAAAGTAGACTTTTCATTAGAATTATCACATATTGTAATATTCCCAGTTTCAGACAGGGAAACAAAATTAACAAAATTAGTTTTCAGTGATACCTGGAGTAAGTTGTGAGTTTAATGTGACGTACATAGTTCATACTGCAGTAAATGCTAGAATGACTTAAGGGATAAACTATTACACAAAATGTGAAGAATTTTAAGGTAATACAACTTTAGAGTCATGCTCCAGATAGTCCATTTTACTACACCTTAGTCTATGTCTGGCTGTTTGTACTGGATGTTCATACTTTTATCAGCCTGGTCTTTTCCTGAACACCCTGACCCTTCTTTGCAGTATATTTAGAAACTGTCAGAGTTGGGAATACACTAAAGTACATTAGGTGACTCTCAGTTTTGTGAGACCGCTCTTGATTTGAACTTCTTGGCAAAGCTTCAATGAGACCCGAGGCAAAAAAGGAGACAGTTCTCATAAGAAGCAAACTTCCGTCTTTCAGGATGGATGCTTTCACAAATGATGTGTTTATAACCAGAGGCAAACGCTCAGCTTGCCATCTTCACGTAAACAAGCACCAGGGTCTTATGATCTGGGCAACAGTAAGATGCTAAAAACCTGCTTTCTCTTCCTTTGCGGGGAAGTCACAACAAGTGACTATTTATGAAGTCTGTCCTCAAAGCTCATGACTCTGAAGTCTCTGTTCTTTGTGTATGCAGATTTACTGTTTAAGAGCTAAAAAAATCTCAACAGGTCTTGAAAAATAAATAAATCCCAGGTACTGAATTTCCTTGTAAGCCATGTCCTCTGAAAAACTGTCTGACTCCTCCAAAGGTGAGCCATTTGGCCTAAATCTCTTTGTCAGTGAGCCAAATCCTGCCTTCTTTTATATCGCTCTTGCAATGATCTCTGGCAATTCCCCAGGTGCAGAAAGTAAATCAGCCCTATGGCTGTGCCTTTGCCACAGCGCAAGTGTTCTCAGAGGCCCTGCTGGAGAGCATTATAGCTTCCTTGCTTCTGTGTAGTCCAGACCTTGGTGGGATGCTAAGCTAGTTTTCTAGTGCTGCAGAATCAACATTTCCTACATTTGTACTGCTCTTATGCCTGTCCCATATAGTCTCAGATGAGCAAATATAGTGAAGAGAGAGAGATGATGGCTCATGAGTGGGAGAAAATGTATTTAATGTGCAAAGTGTGCATAGTGGAAGAGACCATAGCCAGCACACAAGGTTGTCAAAGCAGAACAGCTACAGATGGCAGGGAGTGGAGGAGCCCCTGTGGCACCCAGATCAACCAAATTTAAGAAGGTAACAAAATCATAATATTGTTTATTTTTATTCCAGTCCAAATACCCAATACGTTCACATCAGCTTCTACAGCTTTTAACCTGACTCTGGAGTCAGAAAAGTACTGGAAAATAAAAGAGGAGCTGTGTAAAAAGCTTAACGTGGAGATATTATGCCTTATTCTTTAGATCTATAACAACTGAAAATGCAGCCTATTAAGCTTGCAGAGCCCTTCAGCCTCAGAAGGATAAGTGCTTCCATGAAGTCCTCCCTATCCAGCACCAAAATTATACCTGCTGTACAGCTGTTTTGCAGTGGTAAAAGTGGTGCTCTGCCTTTCTGGGACATAGCACTGTGAGCACAAATAGGGCTTCTTCCCTTTGCCTCTCATCCGCCCTCTTTCCAGGAGAGCAGCAGCTGCTGGGCTTTCCCTTGAAACCTTCCCCCTGCACTGAGCATTTACACTGCAAGGTCCCTAAGCTTGACTTCATTTTGCCAGAGACAGCAACGAGTTAAACTCCCACTGTACTAAATGAAACTG
Organism: Dasyornis broadbenti; assembly: GCA_013397935.1. NCBI lineage: Eukaryota > Metazoa > Chordata > Aves > Passeriformes > Dasyornithidae > Dasyornis > Dasyornis broadbenti. The sequence continues at coordinate 1,196,952 of VZRN01005523.1, forward strand.
TACAAAAAGGATGTGACTCCCACATATCCCAAACTTTCAGATGCCAAGCATATTTTCTTGAATGAAAGCTCTTTTGGTATTTTTCATTGGAGGAGGAAAATGCATTTCAGAAGAATCGAAACCAACAAAGAGATTACAGATAGCAGATATAACACTGCACATATTATGATGGATAATACAGTAAACATGGATGGCTAATTAAGGAAATTCTTGAGAATGTCTTGAAAAAGGATTGCTATATACATTTCTGATGAGCCATCCTTTAAAGGCATCACATTCAAGGAAATATAATGGAAAATCCTATTCTTTCCTACCAGAACTGCTTTATCAAAAAGCTAGCCTCATTTTTATTATTTACAAAGCTTACAGTAGTGCTAAGAATTTCTAAGTGTTAATCTAGCTGCTTAACAAGTCTTGTTAAAGATGGCTGCTGACTCAGGTTTCTTAGGGAGAAAAGCAGAGGGGGATACTTCTTTGATCTCTCTCCAAATCATCCACACAGCACCCGGGTGTCTTCAGGGCCAAGTAGCATCTCTGCAGATCTTAGATTTAGTCATGATTTCCTCAGTTTGAACTACTGAATTAATATGAAACCTGCGCTGCAGCTCGCCAGGGCAGTGTTTCTATAAAACTGAGTGCAAAATCCTCCATCCTGCCTTTCAGGATCAGACCTGAGGGTGAATCCAGCCAGGAAGGTACCTCTGTCTTGTCTGTAAATGACTTGCCTGCGGAGATCCCAAGCAAAGCCAGCAGTGGGAAGGCAATTTAGAGGGTGCATAGCTGGGGCCCAGGGTGCACTTCTTTGCTCTTCATTCGTTTGCTAGTGCAGATTGACTCCTATAGAAATGCAAGAAGTTGCTGGGACAGAGTAGAAAATGAAGCCGCATGTCCTGAATCTCAACCCTGATGCACATCCACTGGAGAATCTCTTCTTCACTTCATCTACTGTGAAAAACCACCCTGCCTATATATAGATATAGATATAGATATAGATATAGATATAGATATAGATATAGATATAGATATAGATATAGATATAGATATAGATATAGATATAGATATAGATATAGATATATAGATATATAGATATATAGATATATAGATATGTAAGACAGTGCTAGTTTCTCATTTAGTATTTAGCGCTCTCAAAGGAATAAAACTCTTTCCCCCTTGCTGCTGTCACCACTTTCAGCTCCCCACTTCTGTCTTCCAGAGTTACAACAGAAAATCTGTGCACAGAATGGATTCACTAAAAGTAAGTTATGCTTGACCAACCTGGTAATTAGAAAAGAGCTAAATGTCATTATCAGAATCCAAAGCACTCTGAGAATCATCAAGCATTCCCACTTACAGGACAATTTTGAGAATTTTAGCTGATCTGCATCTAGCTTCTTTGAATCTAATGAATATAAGGGCCATCTAGCCCAAGACGGTTTTTTCAGCAGATTGGGGGGCAGATGGCTACAGAAAAGTATGAGAATATAGAAAACACAAAGTGATATTTCCCAAAAATACTCTCCTAGCAACCACAAATTGTCATCTCAGAGACTTTCTGAACCAGAGGGAGTGTATGGTTTTTAACAGCCATTGGTGGATTTTCATGAATGACTGTGAAATACAAGGAAGAAACAAGCCACAGACACTACTACATTTACCTATGTGAATGCAGGAGTCAATGGAGTAAAAATGTCATGAAACAAATTTCAGCTTTTCTTTCATAGTGCAAAATACACTGTTTTTCATGCTGATGGTACCACAGTACATACTCAGCTGAAATTTAAGTATGTTTTGTTATTCTCCATAATGTGGATACACCAGAGAAGTCATGCTCTAGTAGTATAAATCACAAGAGTCTTCATGAGGTCAGTGAGTTTCCTCACGTAAACCACAAGAAAATTTGGCTCACCATAGCTTCCTCTGCTTGAGATTCTCTTGATAAACAAGGCTGTAAAGAAATATTGCATGTATTCTTGAGTTGCAGATAAAAATGATGGAGGTTTTTGAAGAGAAATTGCTCAAAAAATGTCAAAGAAAAGAAACTGCATGCTCTATGTTGTATTTAAAGGAGCTAAAGAATATCTTGGATAGCCTTGTGTGATGTTAGATAGTACAATTTTATTCCGTTTAGGAAAGTTTGCTATCCAACTTTATCAGGCTCCATAAAATTTCAGTGTGATATTTTAAAATCTATCTAAAACAGCAAGAACACAGATATGTGCAACACCATGAATATAAATGCAAGCCATTTAAAATATATCTAAGCGAGCAATCCAGTAACAGACTGATCATGCAGGAGAAAAACAGATAATCTGAATTTGTCTATATCCATGTCTCTCTCTGTAAATATCTATCTATGCATACTCATAAATATTTCATCTGGATCTAGTTCGAATTTGGATTCAGCTCCTAACCTAGATGGCAGAGTTCACAAATTGCCTGTTCAGTGATCCTGCTTTGTTTTGTAAGTGTGTAAGGATGTGATTCTCACAACTGATAGAGAATCAAAAATCCTCAAAGAAGAAAAACTCCTGAAGGACAATACCTTCGGTTCTGATTAGTCAAACACCCTAGATTCTTGCTGCAAGGTGCATTATGGAGGGTAGTCAATTCACTGCTCAATTTCATATTAGAGAGACTGAAGTGAGGGCCTGGTTTCTAAATAGCTTTTTCTATTGACCTTTGCAGATGACCACCCAGGGCACTCAGTTGTAACGCTGTTGAGCACCTCCTATGGCATATTTGTTCTGTGCTTGGGAAGATTTTTCTTAAATCAGGAGCAGTATGCAAAAGATATTTTTATCTCCAGAGAGATTTTGGGGATTTTTTTAATACCTAAAAATTAAGCACACCTATGACATTTTTTATTTGCTTATATAAAATTAGTTTTCATTGGTATGAAATACGAAAGAAAAAACCATGTATCTTTAGCTCATCTTTTCTAAAAGATTTTTCTTAAAAAAAATTATCTGGTGCAGCATGTGCGTTCACACATCTGGATCCAGGAAATACAGAGGTTTTGCTCATGAAAAGGATCTTAGAGTGAAAATCACTGGTTTTCTATATTATGTCCATTCTAAAATGGCCTATGCTGAGAAGAAATGCTTGAATTTCTTTCTAAAAGGTAAATTTTCAGGTAGGTGTTAGATCTTGAAAGGAAGAACTTAGCAATAACTGTCTGCTCAAACATAGTTAGAGCATTGCTACTGGGGTGTCAAAGAAAACCTTTCAGCCCTACATGACCAGCCTGACTTGGACTGTCAGCACTTGCAGCGCTGCCCCCCAACACATTGCCTTGGCTGAGCTAACAAGTTTTTCTGAAGGCTTCCACCAGATCTATTTTTATACATCACCTAGATGTGTAACACTAAGAAAAAGTATCAATAACTGGAAAAATTAATTAAAACCTTAATTGTGTCCTCATAGAGCTTCACAGAGAAAAGCACTTGAAAAAAAATTGCCCAGTTGTATTTTTATAGACCAATTTTTAATGAACTTTTCTCTTACACTTTAAATCAGTTGAAAACAGACTGTGTGAAATGTACCTCCTGTTACATAGTACCACCAGGCTCTGGAGTAGCTGAAATGACAGCATGCATGGGTAGCTGCAGCACAGAGAACTCCAGGCAAATGTGCACACAACACAAATTTCACAAATTCGGGTCCCGATTCAGCGAAGTCCCTAAAACATGAGCTTAATATTAAGGATAAGAATAGTCCCAGTGAAGCCAATGGAATTATGTTCCTTCTAGTTCAGCGCTGTGTTCTGCGGCACATGTGCACAAACAAAGCCATATAAACCCCCATCTATCTTTCAAATAGCTGCCGTTGACAGCTGCTGAATGCGGACAAGTATGCCCAATGCCACTCTGGCTTCTGCCGGCATTATTGCTTGTGTCACCCCGGCGTGAGGCCAAGGGAGCACTGGCAGCTGCTCTCGAGGGCCAAAGGAGACTGTAATGAACAGGAGGGAAGCAGGCAGAAGGGCCACATGGAGCTGTAAGGAGCAAGGGAGAGAAATGTGTTGGCTGCAATAAATCCCCTCTCTGGAGCCATAAAACTTGGATTTTTCTGTTAATAGGGCTCTGAGTTCCTCTGTAATGTCATCAGAAAAAAATTACAGCACTAGAGATGAAGACAAGGAAGCTTCTTGAAGAAGGTCTAGGCTGATTCAAACTAATTTCACCAGACTATTTCTTCATTAAGACAAGATACTCTTAAATACATTAGACAATGCTGATTCCAGTATTCTGTTCTTTTAAAAGCACACAGCCTCTTCCTAAGCTCATCTACATACACTAAGAGAGAAGGACTGGAACAAAGATCTATCATAGTAATCTGTGAAGAGATACTTGATGTTGGGTTGTAATTCACCACAGCATGGAGCAGTTACCCATGTGCCTCTAGCATGCCTATCCCCTTAGGGAAGAATTAGATAAGGCTGCCAGGGCCTCTGCAGTCAGACTTAATCTAATCTGAAGACTGTAGATATATGTCTTCAGTGTACAGTGTGAAGAAACTCCACCTTTGCTATATTACGCTTGTTTTCCAAGGAAATTATGTCAGTGTAGTCACGTTCTGTAATTGCATGTGTATCCACACCCTCTCTCCACGCCCCAGCACCATCTGAACTTAAACCTTTGGCTAGTTCTGACCAAATTTGATAGAGGGGCAATAGGCCTAAAGATGCAAGCTCCTGCCGTTCTGTGAAGGAAGACAGCCGCCCAAGGAAGGGAGACCCACCTGAAAGAAAGGCAGGAGTGTACGTTCAGCCCTTCTTCAACATGGAGAATCCATGGGACAGAGGGAGGCTCAGAGTGCTCAGCTGTGGCAGAGGCTTGCTCAGTGCAAGTCCCTTAGTAGACACGTGAGAATCCAACCAGAGATGCCCACCAGTCCGTAGGAAACCAGACTCCTTCAGTCCTGCTGGCCAGGGAGCCACCCTGCTTCCAAAAACGGAGAGCAAGGCACCGGTTGGAAGATAATGATTCTTGTCAAATGGTTTGATTTATTTTTACTGGTGAAATCTTAGCACTTGTCACAGTTTTAACTTTCTGAGGTAGGTCCCGGGCTCCACCTGACAGTGCTGCTCAGCCTGCCCAGTGTACAGCCAGGGAAGATAAAAGCAAGCATATTCTGCACATCAAGCTGGTTCAGTTCCAGTGCCGAGCGTGGACCTGCCTGAGTGCAAGTGGAGCTGTCAGCTCTTACAGGCTTCACTGTCAAGGGCTGTGTCATCTGTCAGTGTCGGTTCCAGCTCACTGTACCACATAGAGGCGATGCACTGGTGCCTCCCAATTGATAACACGCTGCCAGAAGCATGTTACTTTCTCATCTGTCTTCTTGTAGCTGTCAAAACTGGAATCCATTAATTAGTTTGTTTTTGTGAATTTTATTTGTTCTGAAGACATGTAAATTTCAAAGTAAGACACGGAAAAAAGGGAAAAAAGCAACCAACAAACCACAAGGAAGGTGCCAATGAGGGGTTCACAAACCCGAAGTGGCAGCTATTATGAACGGTAAGTGCTGGCTACAAGAGCCCCGTCTAAGTGAATATAATGATGTGGCTAGTTTCACCACATTGCTTTTAATGAGACTGAGCTGCTTACAGGGGGCGAGATGTAGTGACAGCTAAGGAAAGGCAAGAAAGCAAGGCACAAAGCAGGCAAATCAGCTGGGTTAAGAAGACTCTTCTTATTGTTTATGTAGGGGGGGTTTCCTAATTTACATTGTTACTTAGTGGAGGGAAGATTTGACTGAGCTTTATTCCCCCATATTTTACATCTCATGAGACACATACTGTGATTTCAGAATGAGATTTTGCCAGCTCTGTGCGTTAAAAATGAGATGCTTCTCACTCTAGCACTTCAGTGGACAGTGCCATCTCTAAGCAGAACAGCGATTCCGTTGAAATTTCAAATATTAAATAAGTTTATTTTTATTTTACATGGGTGCTTTCGTCCTCTCTCTCACCTTTTCATGGTGTCAGCAGAGAGACTTAAGGTAAAAGTTTCTGAAGTTCCCTGAGTAAGGGACTGGGGAGCCTGCATGACTTGAGAATCAATGGGACCTTAGTGCAGCTAAGTGTGGTGTAGCAATCCCTGAAATGGCACCACAAGAGCACAGCCTTGGAACCAGCCTCACCACAGGCATCAGAAGAGCTTGCTAGCTCTGTCACAGGCACACAGACACCACCAGGCAGAGGCAGACTCAGGCAAATGCCGCTGCAGCCTGAGCTGAAGCAGCCATCAGGATTTTCCACACCGTTGCTGCCACATGCTCTCTTGTTTCTAAGCTCAGCCACCTTCAAAATTGAAATTAAGCTCATGAACTTAGTATTTCTAAAGTTCCCATCCTAAGGAATCTCATACACAAGCTAACTTCAGCTTGGCTGTCTCACTTTCTACAAAACCCTACAAGGTAAACAACCTATAGGAAACCATGGGCTAAAAGTTTTGGTACTCTAATTCCTTCTACTAGAAGGGCAATTTGCTAATACTGTGACTAGACATGATTTATTTTAACATTTTCTTTGAAGAAATGACAAAATACTTTCCTAGATTCTGTCCTCAAAATAGCTGCTTCTCTATGAAGAATCAGGATATCTTCTCATTTTTGTCCCAAATTATGCCAGCCAAGGGCATATAAATATATTCTCCCAATGTAAAAGGTGGAAGTATATATTAACAGATAAGACAAACCTGCTTCCAGGAAATCAGATCCTTTCTTTGCTTTTGCACTGGTTACAGAAAAGGAAATGAAGTCCAAATTTGCAATTCAACAAGGTTACTTCGGTGTCAATAAAATACCTTTCATCAACGCTTTATGGCTATTGTACTTGGATATCTTCATTTGCATGCATTTGCCTCATGTGGCAATGCTCACTTTCCTAGTTATGTGTTCATCTTTTTTAATAGCCGTGGAAAATTTGGCTCAGAATCAGCTCTTTAGTGGTTTAAGTTCATCCACTCACACAGGTAATCCGTGAAAGAGCAGATATTTTAAATGTTCCTCAGAGAAATAAATAGCTGCTTTATGTGTGGTTTGGGTGTTTTAGGTACTCCGATAAAGAAAAATAAATACCGTTTATGATCACTGGTTGTATACTTGCAGTAACCCATTTCTAAAGTCCTGAAGTCTCACAGCCTGACATGAGGATCTCAATGCTATATGCAGTAATGGAGATCTATGTTGTTTAGCAGTGTTTGAACTCTATCAGAGCTGTTGCTGTTGTCTGTGCCTTTAAAGCCACTTAAATCTGGCCAGAGCAGCAGATTGCACACAATCAGACCTGGGGCTGCAAGAAGAAGGCTGAAAACCTAATATCTGCCCTGTGTCAGAAGGAAAGGGACAGTCAAATGCAGCCTCCTTGGTTCTGCTCTTTGCTTCTGTACTTGGGCTTATCATTGCTCCCTTTCCCCTCAACAGCAGACCTGGAAGAAAAGGAAAGTGCCCACCTGCTGGTCTCTACCAGCTCAGCTCCAGCAGGCTGGCAGGAAAGGTCCTTCCAGGATATTCATCTGTTTGGAAGAGGGAAAAAGCAACAAGCTGCATCCTCCTGGCTGGGGTACAAGGGGTTACCCCTCTAGGTGGGAAGAAAGGGCCAAGCACAGCTATGAGGATGTGAGCACCAAAATGCCTCTCTACAGGGCTGCCTAGACTTGGCCTGTTATAAGCATCTACATTTTAATGCACTGCAGTGATGATGTGGGGCCCCCGTATTGCAGGTGCTCGTAAAAATAAGCAACAGCTACTGTGGATATTTATTGCCTTATTTTGGGAATCTTATCTCTGAAGTAGCAGCAAACAGAGTCATTTGAATACAGTTGCTGGCTGGGATGCACATGAAATCAGAAGTATTTGTTGGGCAGAGTCTTTTTAATGTTCAGAGCACAACAGGACATTTTGGAGAGGGATAGGACAGAGATGCATTTGAGGAGTGGCTGGTGAGCAGCAGCCACCTGGCAGGATGCTTTGAAGGGAGCCCCCAGTGCTGGCAGGTGAGACCCAGAGCTGTGAGGCTGCCTCTTCATCCCTCATACCCCATAGGCACTAGGGCAGGACATCTTACCTGTGAGTCTTCTAGGGATCCTGAAGTCTGTGACCATCTTTGTCCAGAGTCAGCGGCAAGCTTTGCCTCTCTGTGCAATGGAAGATTTTAAAGAAAATTCTCTTCAGTGGGATTTGTCCTGGGACATTCTGCAACATGGAAATGATAACATTTACAGCTAGATTAGAGATAATCTCTTCATGGTCAAGTTGTATCGCATAGGTCAGCTATCAATGATATAACTCATTGTTTTATTGTAGAAAGTGGAAACTAGATTGCCCTAAAACAGCCTCACCTCACTTCCCCCAGGAATAGAGAGGTATATGCACCCAGCTGGTAGTTTATAATAAAGTCCTTCAGGAGTACATTTGCCTATGAATACTTAAAGAAAGCTGCTGCTTTCTACAGTGGATAGAAATTCATACTTTTATTCACACTTTTTTCTTAATGACCTTCTGCCATAAGAGCAATTTGCTTAGTCCACTCCAGGTGATTTTGCATGATTTGCAAATCTAATTTTTATCTCCACGTCTCACATTTGAAAATTTTTTGCCACCATATTAATTTAACATTTTTATCTTTTACCTACCCAGACAGCTCATTGTGACCTTTAAATTCACTTACAAAGGATAACCCATTGGTTAATCTGGACCAATTGGCCTCAGTTACACACTTGGTGACAAACCATTATTTCTACTCCAGTTCTTTAATTGGCCAGAATGCTCTTTTTTATCAGATATATTAGCTGTCAGAAGTGTCTGCTAGCCTTTGCGTACTTCCTGGATGGTGTCCAGGTCATTAAAGCAACATCTTCTGTTCAAGTCTGGAATATTTATCCTGTGCCAAAATCCTAACTTTCTCCCTGCTTTTAATTAATTAAAGCCTGAAGAATGCTGGATGGGTCATTCTACAGGCAAGCCTTTTGAAATGGGAAAACTGATACAAAATGTTTCATGCTCCTTTTTCTTTTACTCATTCAGCAGTTTTGCTTCACAAATCACAATTTTATACTATTTAAATTTCATCTGGTTGAAGTATTTTACTTTTATTTCTGCTGAATTATTTTGCATTACAATAAGGCAGGCACAGTTTCATGGGCAAAGAGGAAACAGCAGGAGCCGAAGGGGCTGCAACCCCCAGCATAGGATGGGAGAGCAGCATAGCTCTCCATAGTCATTCCCCCCATCCCTAAAGGGATGAAGTCTCATCAGGAATGAACCCTCTGAGAATCAGAACCAGCTTTTGAGAAAAGACAACACCCCACAACTCTGGCCAGTTCTCACAAACCGCTACACACCTGCTTGCAGGACACAGCCAGGCAGCTAAATCTCACCTCCCATGTGGTGCAGCACCTGGTACAACTCTTCAGGGAGCTCAGGCACTGCTTGGTACAACTCTCATACATGACCCACTACTTTTCTTTAGTTAATGTCTAACAGAGATGCTGGTAACATTAACAGTCCTTCATCCCTTGCACTCCCAGAGCAGTAACATCAAGATTTTGACTGCCTTGGTGTCATAAATATTCTATTCACCGGTCAAGAAGAGCTGGTTAAAATAGACTTCTACAATGAAAATGTATTTATTATTTTATACCATTTTGTTTATTGCTCTTCATAATCTGTATTCTCTGTCAGTGACTCAAAACAGAACAAAGGACTTCTTGAAAGGCAAAGTGGTTAAGTGTGCTGATTTCTTCATATTTATGTAGTAAAATATTGTTCATTAAAGACACATCTTGTAATATCTCTTGACATCTCCTTTATGCTAGTCTTCAGAATAAAATTCCAACGTCATCCTATGATAAAAATGGATTGACAGTCTTCGAAATGTCATAAGTTCATTCCAGTTTTGTCAATGTTACATTAATTTGAAAACAGACCTACCTTGGTGAAAATCTGTTTCCTTACAAATACTTCTTGCAGCTTCATGTTCTTCCAGCTGTAATATTAACACTCTGCAAAGTGTAAGACTGGTGTCTAAAGGAATGTCAAATGGAGATGTTATTTGAATGGCAAATGATGAAAAATTAATGTAATACTTCTGTTCGTGCTTCATGTTTTTGGCTTATGAAGCAAAATCAATGTATGTTAGAAGTTTTTTGGCTTGTTTTCTGGTTTGTTTTTTTTTTTTTTTTAGTGTTCTTTGGGTTTTTTTGTTTTTGTTTTTGTTTTTTTTTTGCTGGTTCTCAGCTTTCTGTGTATGTTCCTTTTCATATTTATTTCTTATTTGGATAATTGAATAGTTGAAGAACATTTCTGGGAGAGCAATTTTCCTACTTTGTTGGTTGTTCAGGGATCGAACTTCACTTATGTCTAGGTTTTTTCCACCCAAAAAAAATGTTTTTCAGGCAAAACAACAACCCTTAAGTAAAGTCATGGGGGCCACATGACCTGAATGAGGCAGAAGGGCTCTACTAGACGTGCTCCCTATTGAAACCTGCAGTGTCACCTATCAGCAAGCCCTTCAATCTCCTGCATACAGTATGTTTAAATGCTGTGTAAATACAGCTTCTGCACTTCCATTTATCTTTGTCTCGCTTCTGCCGTGGCGCTGCCAAACAATGCTGGGAGCAACGGGGGGGGGCAAGCGCGAGGCTGTACGGGAGCACATCTGCCAGCGGGCTGATTGAAACGTTCAGGAGGTGAACACCGGCCTCGCTGTTGAAAAGCAAGTCCTGCGGTTCACACAGTCTGTCTCACACCGACTGGGATAGGCTGCTCGGATTTTCAAGCCTACTGTGTTTTTTGTAAAGCGAGGTCTCATGTTTGCAAAGGGTCAGAAGATGCAGTTGCACAGATCCCATTCAGGAGGAGGCCCTTTACGTGCATTTATTCTTAAGGAATGATTTTGCTGTAGCTCAAAGGGAGCTGTATCTTGGTCATGTTTTTGATTTTTCTCCCGTATGTTATGGTAAATGTAAGTCTCTCAGAATTGCCTTTCATTTTGGCATCTAAACCTGATGCAGACATTTTTTCTGAAGTCTTGAATTCTATGTCTGTTCTGTTTTTTGATTTTTTTTAATGGATAAAGAGTTTACTTAATGAGACTATTTCAAAGATGGCAAGATCAGACTTTAAAAATTAATATTGCAAAAATAAAGCTTGAGTTTGAAATATGAAGGTGCACCCCTGAGGAGCATATTGCAAGCAAGGAAAAAATCTGAAAATTTGCTTTTGGACCCAAATATGAACAACATTTAGAAAATACAACATCATATAAAAAAAAAGCATGCCAAACCCAGGAAAAAAATTAAAATACCCATAGTTGTGAGTTACCTGATTTGCTTCACACAGTTTCTTTTGTACATTGGGTGGGCAAGGAGAAATTAAACTTGGGCTACTGTCTAAGTTTTGAATTCGTAACTTAATACTCCTTCACATATTCCCTTTGGAAGTAAAATAGGTATAACATGAATACTCTAGCTCAGTGGTACCCCAAATCCAAATAGAGAATGAATAAAAAAGAAAATTAAGAAATCACAAGGAAATTCCCATGTCAACATACTTAACAATTCAGTTTCATAAAACCAGATTTGTATATTAGAGGGCATGTATTAATTATACTTTTAAAAGGCTTTGCATGACAATATTCAGAATAACTGCAAAAAGCAAATCTTGTGCAGAAAAGTCACTCATCCTGCCAAATTTGAAGGCACCACTCCAGAGCATTTGCATTAGAGAGCTCCTCAAATAAATTTTTTTTTACATAGGAAGACAGTCATTCTACTAACCTGTCCTCAGAATAAGCTGAGTCATTTTTAAGTGAGTTCTTTCAGATCAGCCATCCTGAAATAAGCCACTGAATGAAAATATTTCCACTCACATGGTTGGAGCTTGTCAGCTGAAAACAGAAAGTCCATAGAGAGGATCAGCATACCCTAAGCGTAACAGGGGCTTATCCTGTTATGTTTCTGCAGGCAGTGAACACATGGGACTCAACACCATTCAGACATCATCTCCAAAAAGATGGCTCTCTTCCAGAAACTGAGGAACAGTACTGCCAGTGGCAGCACCTTTGCTTTCCATGGAGTTGAACACAGTGCTAAAAGTCTGAAACAAGACAGGTGGAGGACTATAACTCAAAATGTCTATTTTAGCACCAAATCTAGAACTCACTAGAGTTTTGGCTCAAACTGAGTTATTAATGATTTTCACTACAGAACCTGATCAGAAACTGAATTGAGAAGACTCTCATAAGCAGTTATGAACTATCTCTAACTTACCTGCTTGCAAAGAAGAGGAATAAATCTCCTTCAGTGAAAGCAAGATAAAGCTAGGTTTAATTTTATGCCATCTGACTCCACAATAGTTTACTCTTGTGCTTGTCAGCTGAACTGCTTATGCAATGTGTTAGTACTGCAGCCTCTCAGGATATGTGATGGGTATTCCAGCACTGTGTTTGATATACAAAAGTCTCTGGTTAAAACCAGAACTAAAGGTAGGAATGACAGCAGCTGACCTAATGTTGTCAGTGCCAAGCTCAGTTTCTACAGCCTCCTCAATATTGTTAGTTGTTGAGCTCTTGGCTTGTTTGACTGCTTTTTAAACATGTTCAGCCTATGAACTCCTCTGGATGTCAAACTGCAGCCGATGATCTGCTGCTTGGAACTGAAAACATTTGGTGGGATTTTACAGGGACCTGATGTAAGTAAAGTACCATGGAAATCAGGTGCAAGCCACTACCTTTGCCAAGAAAACAGCTTTAAAGCTTATTGTAAGGCAGAAGCGGGGGATGTAATCCGGGGGCAATCTTTGTCCATTTCTCTGTTTGTCATTTCTGATCTGTATTAATATTCATCCTAACCCGACCCCAGTGGGAAATTACTATGCATTTGTTCTAAATTGGTCAAAACTCCTGAACCAGCCATATGGTGTGAATCCCTGTTTGTCTGGTAGCGCAGAGTCTATCTTTCACAGCCCTGATGCACATACAAAACTGTCTGCTTTCACTGCTTCATAGCAGTGTTGTAAATATAACTGAACTTGTGAAAGAAACAAGGTGTTAATTGATGGTGTACATATTCATCCTCATAAACGTCTGCTCCTAAACTACTTTTCACGGTTTCTAAGGAAACCCTTATTCCTTAAAATGGCCAAGGTTCTTGCTCATAATACAGTTTAAAATCTTAATTATCTAAAGCACTTTTTGCTGCGAGGGGAAAGGTGTAGATCTGGCCCATCTGTATATTCAACAGTTACTTTGAACTTGGAGGAAGGGAAGATTTTTGTCAGCACTCATTGTAGGAAACCATCAATTCGCACATTATGGGAAATGTGATACCGTATTTTCAACTCCAGCTCCTGACTTTCTCAATTAAGACTGTGCGAGACATGCCAGAAGAAGGGGACTGTGTGTCTGATCATGTGCAGGCAGTTAAAAACAGTTGTCTGTGGTTGCTTCACTCGTCGTACCTGTTCATTTTATCTGGCTGTGCCGAGATGGGTTGGCATGACCTGAAGGAAAGGTCACTGCCAATAACCGCAGTGCCATCCTTTCTGTCATGGTTCTTGTTGCTTTGCTTTCCCACTGCATCCCACCAGCCAGGTTGGAGCACTGGTATCAAACCCAAGGGACTAAAGCTGGAGACCAGCTGTCTGTTGATGCATCCCTAGGCATTCTCCTGGCTTTTCCCCCCAGCTTACAGCACACTAACTTATTAAATTCCCTAGGATCATGCTCTTTTTCTACAAAAGCAACTGCTGTGTTGGTCAAAACAAGATTAAGGCTTCTGAATCAGAGCATGTGTCTATTATGCTATTTGATTTACATTTAAAATGTATACGAGTACCTCTGTAACTCAGAGAATGTAACCACTGTAGCAAAAGCCAAATAAGAAAATCCCCAGATCTGAACAGACCTGGTATGTCTGAGCATCACATGTGAGTCATGTGCCTGCTGACTTACACTCTGCAGTGCAGCTATCTGTCCCCCTCGAAACACTGCATATCCTCCAGCTGCTTGGACTTCTGCTGATCCCTTCCCTTAACAGAGGCAAAGGAAGAAATGTTCAGGAAAGCTCAAAAGTGACCATTCCTGTCATATCAATCCTTCTCACAAAACTGTATGACATAGCCTAAGAATCATCTCTTTATTACTGCAAGCAAAACTTCAGAAAAAAAACTTAAAGATTTGTGATTTTTGTATTTCCAAATCATTACTGAAAAAAACAGACTTGCAGGTCTGCCAAATTCTTGGCTCTGCCAATACCCTAAAGATTCCCAGGGCCATACAAGGATGAGCAATATTCTCTGGCCCTCAAAATCCCCACAGTTTCACAGCATAAAATGAGGTGCCCTATATTTCTGAGGCACAGAATCTCACTGGCATTATTTTATTACCCCCATGCACTGCTAGTCCTTCCCAATTCATTTTTTAGATGGAATTGTATTTTCCCACAGAAAGAAAAGGGAATTGTCCTGACTATATTGTAACGTCTGAGTTGCTGCCAAGAAGATTACAAAACCATGTGGATAAACCTGCCCAGTTGCAGGTCGACAACTTGTTGTTGTTATCAAATAACTCTCCATCAGTCCTGTCTTTCAGCCACTCAACAACTGCCTTGGTAGAAATTACTGAATACATTTTCACTGCCATAAAAATTGGCCAGGGCTATATTTCTGGATTCCAAGAAAGCTTCTGACATCCAACCATGATACTTTATGTAATAAGTTGTCAGCACACTGTGTATCACCTAAAGCTGTCACTTGGCTTAGGTCAAAGCTGTCAAATTGCCAACAAAATATTGTTGCTAGAAGCACTAAATCTTCTTTTCAGCCTGGTCCTGTTGGGGTCCATCAGACATAGTCCTTGGCCTGTTATTGTTTATGCTGTGTTTAAATGACCTACCATATGAATATGCATGAAAAACAAAGCTTACATATATGTAGACAGCATTGCCAGCAGATGCTGCAGTCACATTTCAAAAAAATCTGTGAACCACTAGGGAAGGACCACTTATGGTCTGCTTATGGTTTTAAAAGCACACACATAAAATGTTCCAGATCACCATCATCATCAAAGCTCAGACTCAGAGCTTCTTTGTAGTCCATGCAGTTTACATTTATGTTGTACATTAAATTGACATCTGAGTTACAGTTTCGACCCTCTGACTATAAAAAAAGATGAGTTTTGGAAAAGTCATGCAACCCTGGGGTGAGAGGCCAAGATACAAGAGAGGCACCTGAGAGAGGGATTTGGGATGCAGATGTGAACTGCCCCAGTACAGCTGATCTCTGAAGGCTTCTTCTCCTCCTTTTCTGACTTGTGGTGTAACAACTGCTGAGCTGATCCTAGAGGTGGAGAAAGGATGGAATGAGAAGAAAGAGTTCATAGTCAGGACAAGATCTCAGTTGAGATTGTGAGACCATAAAGCCTGAATTGTGGGTGTGATGCTCACACTGCAAGGATGGCTTTGGAGAATGGAAAAAATTTTGTCTTATATAAAAAGAAGAATTGAAAGGACAAAAGCAGTGCATTGTCTTCTGTTTTCTCAAATGTCTTCAGTTAACCTTGTAAAAACACAGCCTTCCTAAAGCACTCCACACAAACAAGTAGTCTCAGAAGCATGGAAGTGTTTTAAGGATGTGCACATGTCCATCAAGACCAATACATGCTGCAGAGTGAAAAACAATATTGGGCTGTCTTGTCTGTTTGGCAGCAAGCAGAGGCAGGTGAGCACCAGTGTCAGTGTGATTTCTTCTTGACCCCTGAAACATCTGTGCATTGGTGATGAAACTTTACATTGATGGAACCCTTTTACCATTAGTGGGAGTAATTCTTACCATATTGGAATGAACAAGAACTGAGTCAGGCCCTTGGAGAAAGTACAGCAGTGAGACATCCTTACATGTCATAATGAGGTATCGTATAGATAGAGAAGATTGAGGAGATCTCATTGAGGCATTACAGTACTTAAAGGGAGCTTATAAAAAAGAGAGAGTGACTTTCTACATGGGCAGATAGTGATAGGGCAATGGGGAACAGTTAAACCAAAATAGGAGAGATTTAGATTAAATGATGTAAAGAAATTCTTCCAGCAAGGCACTTGAAAAGGTTGTCCAGACAAATTGTGAATACCCCATCCCTGGAAGGGTTCAAGGCCAGGCTGAATGGGATTTTGAGAAACCTGGTCTAGTCAGTGGCATCCCTGCCCATGGTGGCAGGGCTTGGAACTAGGTGAACTTTAAGGTCCTGTCAAACCCAAGACATTCTATGATTCAGTGAATGAGAGGTTCAAACCAGGAATTTCAGAAGTAACCTATGAGTTGAGGCTCCTCAGTTCCTAGGTGCTTGGTGTAAGTATCTAGAAACGGTCTTGATTTCCATAGTGCTGAGAATTAACAATGTCTGTGACTTCAGATATCAACATTTCATACTGAAAGGCTGCTCTAGCCTAAAAAAGTATAAAGCTCCGACACCTTTGCAAATGGGATGAAAGAGCTCAGTGCATCACCTTACACCAGCCTTTGCACAAGTACTTCCATCTGAGATGCTTGCACTCCTTGTCACAGCAGCTGTGACTGTCCTGCTAAATTAAATGGAGGACCTGTTCTCTGGCTCTCTGGCTCAGACAGGCGCAGCCTTACCAGCTGCATATCACTAGGCTCTGGCTCTCCCTTGGGCCCTGCAGGATGCTCCCACAGGCCTGGGATATAAATGTGATGTTCTGGCTTTGTCATTGCTGTATTTGGCACTGAATCACGAGGGTTGCAGACCGTGATGGTGATGTTTACTTAGCAGGAACCCCAGGCACTGTGCTGCAACTGCATGGGATGAGGCGTTGAAGAGAGCATCCTGGATGCCTCCAAGACAGAAGCAGAAAACCTGGTGTGCCCTCACTGACTGCGGCAGCTGCATCCCGGTGTTCCCTGAGGGAGGGAAGTTGGCGTATCTCAAGACCACTCTGCCATGTGAGCTTACAGCTAATCGCTAAGCAGCCTGGATGGCCAGCAGTCAGGCTTGCTCCCTAGCCCTGTGGAATTTAGCAGCACAGACACAGCCTGTGACAACTTGATTTTTGCTTTGAGAGCAAGCACCATGCTCATCCGTGGGGTGTAATGTGTGACTGTGGCTCCTGGATCACTCTGCCAGTGCAATCCAGCCGTGACACAGCCTGCAGTCCCCTCCACTGCTGCCCGTTGCTTTCTGGGAGCCCAGCCTGACGCTTGTGGTAATTTGTGCCTAATCCTGTTGTTGTTCAAGAGATGAACAAAGGGATGAAATAATTTTATTTTGCAGCTTTATATAGGAGTGGGAGGAAAAAAACCCCAAACTCTAGTCCCTTTTTTCCCTTTAAATATAAAGTCACTGTTAGGACCATTTACAGATCTATACATTTAGGTTCTTATTGTTTTGGTTAACGATTTGATTTAAATGGCAGCAAAGGTTCTACCAGCTCTGCAGTATTGATTCTGTGGTCAATAACTGGATACAATTATTATGCCAAAATGCATTCTTGTATTAATGCTGATGTGAAGGCATTTCAAAATATAAAGCAGCAGTGGATATGTTGTGACTCAGAGCAGAGAATCAAAGTCACAGCATGGGATGGCAATAAAGAAAAGAACACAGTAATGAGGAGAAAAGTCTAAGAGAGTAAAAAAGGCAGCACTTGACAGACTCTTTGCAAGTTAGAAAACAAGCAGTTCTGAGAGCCGCATCGTTAATGAAGCCTAGTTTACTATGAAAGTGTGTCCTATATTCCTGTTCCACTCCTTCTCCCCACCAGCCATCCCAAATCCTCCACCACCTCATCCTATGGCCTCGATACCCTCCCACAGCATCCTCCCCCATTCCCCTTGCCGTCCCCCAGCACTGTCACCTCTCTGCCATCCCCCACGTTGCCCGAGTGACAGCGTGTGCCCTGGCCTATCCCAAGGGATGAGGGTGCCGGCTGTCTGGCCAGTGAGCACCTCCTGCTTGGCCAGCTGGCAACCAAACCCCGCAGATAACTGCTGGGCTCAGGCTCCTGCCACTGAGCTCCTCCCCGAGGAAATCTCCAGCACAACATCGCCTTGGATCCTTCTTCCTTTTGCAGATGCGGCTTTTCAGAGTTTCTGATAAAATCGCATATCTGAGAGCTACAGTCTGTAAAACTTGTTTACATCAATCATCAGTGGATTAAAGAAGTTATGAGGAATGGGATGGGATAAAATGAGGGATGTAGTCTTAGGCAGTAGAGGTTTAAGTCTTTTCTTTTTCCTTGCAAAATAGGGAAAATTTATCAGAATTCCTGTCCTGTATCCCTTTTTCCAAATGAGAACTACAACAAACAGCTCTGATCAAAAGTCTCAGTTACAGCTTCTTTCAAAAGCTCATTTTCCCTTTAAAGAGATATTCAGGTTAGCTCAATTTGGGCATAACATAAAGTCCATGTAAAGAAAGACCAGCAACTAAAACAGCCTGAGTTTTCCTCAGCCATTGGTATGCCATGGAAAAAGTAATGCTGCCCTCAAAAAAAAAAAGTGCAGCTGCACGTACAGCTCAGTCTGAGCTTTGGCTCGTAGCCATGTTCCTCATTTTAACTGTGACTTGTGGAGTCATGAGGCTCCCACTCTTTCATCCCCGGGTGTCTGGGGATAACTGAGGCAGATATGATACGAGAAGTAATCAAGAGGTTTCAGCGTTCACAGCGACCCAGGATTCTGCACAAGACTGCTTGATGGGATAATTAAAAGTTTAATTCAGAGACCAGAATTAAAGTTCATCTGCCACTTTTATGCTTTTTCCCTGCTTTTGGACCTTTAGTTTTTCTTCATTAATAATATTCTAAAAGAATGCCCGTGGATATTTTTTTATTTCTTTAAAATGACAGGCATAGATCTAGTCTGCCACATACATAGATCTGTTAGCACCAAGAGGTACAACCTGGGACCAAACCTTCTATCTTATTTAATGTAAAATTTCCTGAGTTATATGGATAAATTTCCTGACTTGTATGGATAAAACTTGGACACTAGCAGTGACAAGCATCTCTCTGGCAGCTTATCGGAAAGATTTCCATACAACTCCAATAGCCATTGAGAAAAGCAAAGTGTGATTTATATACTCCTACACTAGGCATTCCCACAGAACCACTAGGCTGTGATCACAGCACATTATTAAATGCAGAGAGCATGACAAAAAAAGGACATTTTATAAAAACCCTTACCCTTTTTTCAAATCACAGCTAATTTCCACCACTGACAGGAAGCCCATTTTGCTCTTCTACACATCCTCTTTCTCAAAAAAGTCCAGTTTATGTTTGTTTTGACAAGTTTGGTTTCATTTTAAGAAGTGATAAGTTTTTTAAAGTTTAAAAAATGCCTAAGCCAACCACTTTTCCAAATAAATGAATAAATAAATAATTACAGAACTGAAAAAATGCTGATAGTTGCAAAGGAGGAAGTCAAGAGTAACAAATCAGAAGCAGGTGAGAAGGTGAAAATGGCTATATGGTCCTAACTGCGGGCATTGAATAGAGCTGTGTTTATGACCAAGTTCAGCATACCCACATGTCACACATTTAGGGTAATGATGGCCATATGGCAGAGCATGGAACTGCCAGGAGTGACAGGATGACTAAATTATGCCTGTGTATTTGACCACTTTATTGACTCCCTGACCATCCATCCATCTCTGCTGAAGCTCTTGAGATGTTCCAAACCTCTAAACAGATAAAGGCTTTTCTTCTAAACTAATTTACTATATCATTTCTTTTGTATTTCCTGCTCAAACATCAGGACAGATGCTTTATATCACTGGGAAGGAAACCTCTCCTTCCCAAAGATGTGGAGGTTACCAGAGGCACAGAGGAGGCTGAGGCTCCCTTTGAGCCTGGGAAGAATGTGAGAGAATGGACTTTCAATGCAGTACAATTCTATGAGTTAAAATCTATTGTAGACCATTTCAAACAGCTTTTATGGTTTCCTCTGGTCTGTGGATCCATATTACTTCCTGCCTGGCAAAAATATGGTTCAAGGTTATCCACACTGAAGTTTAATAGTTACTTCAACATCAGAAATATTTGTTTGACTTGAATCTCCCAATGTCACAGAAGTTCAAATACTGCTGCAGCAATATTTTAAGGGAGAAAACCAAGTTAAAAATTTGAGGCCAACAGGTCAAATATTCTATCATTTAAAAAAAAAAAAAAAAAAGGAAGGAAGCTGAGCATCTATTTCTTAAAAGATATTCAGAAGACTACCAGATCTTATGCAGAAATTTGCTTTTTAGAAGATGTGTGTTTTAAAAATGCAAAAGAAGAATCTTAATCAAAGAAAGTTCACTTCATTCCCTCCCCTCCCCCCTTTGAAACAAAATAAAATATGAAAATTGGAATTGAAGAGTGTATCTGTGAGACACTGGAAGATGCTACCCAAGGGTGTTCACTGCAGAGAGGAGGATAGCTGTATTAAAATGAATAATTTTGTGGGGAAAGGATAGAGAGTTGTTGCTGTAAGAAAAAAATCTTTTTGATTGACATGAGAAATTGCTGCCACATGAAACAGTTCATCTTCTTTGAAGGGCTCTTTTGTCAGTGAGGTCAGGTCAAAGAGGTTTGAAAGGTCCTCATCAAAGGAAGTTGCCCTTCTAGGCCCAGTACATTCCCTTGCTAGAGTAGTCTTGGCTTCAGGAACTGTATGGAGATGTGGGAAGCCAGGGGATGGCAGCTGCATAGCTAAGCAACCGGGGCTGGCTGAGCCATGAATCAACACTGTCACCTGCTGTGGGCAAGATAATCTCCTCCTCGTCCAGGCTGGTGGATAACTGCTGCACATGGGAGAGCGTTCCGGAGCCGTGGTCTGACCACAGCACTGTCCTGCTCAGGTTGTGCTTGTACATACAGAGCAGGAGGAGGTCCCTGTGCTCACCACCCTGTGTCCCAGAGCCAGAATTTGAGTTTGCAGCTGAAGTGTCAACGTGAGCCTCTTTTCACCTTTGCTGTCTCAGTGCTATTCCTTGGATACCCTCATTCATCTGGGAGCGGGAGGGTCCAGGTTTTTCCACTCAATGAAGGGGCATTGTCCCTGGGGAGAGCAAAACACCTCTTTGCTTTAAGAACAAGCAACAAATGTTAAATTCTAGCCCTAACCCTCTAGTCCAACATGCCTGTGCCACTTCTCCGCCCTGATGACACTAGCCACTAGTCACTGGTTTTGCAGGTGTCCCCACCACCCCATTTGATGATGGAGATGCTGAATAAGCAAGCCTAGGACCAGCATACAGAGTCTCGGTGTCAGACACAACCAGTTCTCCAGTCGCTGTGCTGCACTGGGCTCAGCCAAACCAAGCCAGTGCTGCAGCCTCAGGGTCCCATTCCTCACTTCCACCCTGCTCCCACAGCTTCTCACTCCAGTGGGACCTGGTGTCTCCCTGCAGAAAGCGAGTATGGGAATTAGCATCTCATTGAGATGAGAGACACAGCTCCCACCTCTGCCAGCAATGTGCAGAGCCCAGCCCTGGTAAAGGTCAGTTCTTTTTTTTTTGATATTTTTTTCTCAGGGTAATTTTTAGGAAGGCTCAAAAAATTAGGGGTGTCTGTTTGCTCTCTAAAAGGAAGTTGCTCTTCTGATATAATCGTGCAGCTCCAGGTTCTGCTTTCTTGAGTAGGAATTTCAAATGCTCAGTGCCTTAAAGCCTCACTCAGCTGATTGCAGGCAGTTTTCCCCACTGCTCACTCAGCCACATCTAAAGTTATGTGAAAAATCACCTCTGTTGATTAGGACAGGGCTTTCCTTCCTGATTGCATTGCCCTGTTTACTGTCATTGAATTCTTGAATCAGGAAGATGTTTTGTTTGTTTCTCAAATTTTAATTGCTGTATGACTTTCCTCTTCTTCACTAACCTGCTCTTACGTTTTAGCAAACAGTTCCAGAGGTAATTGCCGGATTTATATATCCATGGAAATGCAGCAGATATGTACGATAATAGCACAATTTGATATTTATGAAGTGCCACTTTTCTATAAAGGTAGAATTTCAGATAATTATCACCGGGCTGTTTATTAACACTTGGAAATGGAAAAATAATGAACGGGCACATCGTTTATTCATTAAAATGCTGATGATGAGTTGCCCCATTCATAAATTAGTCTTGCATTTCACTACAGCATAGCACTGCCTGTGCTGGTGGGTTTTGAAGGTCAATTGTACTTTAACCCATGGCTTCCTGCAAAGGAAGAATCTGTCACCTTGGACTGTGATCACAGTGACTCTTGTCAACCAAACAGAGTCATTCTGTGAGCAGTTTTGCTGGCAGGGTGTGTAGTCAAAGGAGGAGAACTGCAGCAAGCGCCATTGCTCGGGACATAATTCTCTTTCACTTGGAAGCAGTGCATCCATCTCTATCACGCAGCGAGGATTGATACATCGGGCTGGGAAGGCACTCCCAGAATGTGGACATTCTGATTTGTCTTCTGAAATTCATGTCCTTCCCTCCCACAGAAAAAACTCAAGCTGTTCTTGGGGAAAGTGCCACTTTGCTGCTGTCCCTCTGATGAGAAATCCCACTCCCTGACTGGCAGAGCTGCGTGGGCGGGGCATTTTAATAAAGGTGCAGGTGAAATTCAGAGCAAGTATCTGAATATTTTGGGCCAACCATTATCCTTTTTATTTGGGAGACCCTTCTTCCATCCCTGGGAGTAATGTGTGAAGGCATGCAGAGCCCTGTGGGAGAAGAGGGACAGCAGGAGCCGCGCTGAGACAGAGAGGCTGGGCAGGGATCACCTCCTCACTGCTGTTTGCTATTCAGGGCAACACTGAAAATATGGTACACTAGAATGAGATCTGATTGAGACACTTTTCCCTGAATTGCTACAGCATTAAAATTATCAAGGACTTCCCAGTATTGGGCTATTGTTAGCCCTGCCGTCCATATAAAATTGAGTACTTCATTCTGCCCATCCTCAGCCTTCCTGCAGTATGGGCTGGATGTTACCTGATGCAGTAGAGGAACAATGGATAACTGCTGCCCCGGGGGCAGCTGGACACTTTCTGCAAAGTTTGCTGGATGCCTTTATGCAGGGGTACCACTGAAATGTCAGCTGTTATGAGTGCTACAGCTCTGCCAGATGTGCTAAACATAACAAAAATGAGAAAGTAGGTGCCGAAATATCCTATGATGGTTAAATGGAGAAAATGTCTTTGAAGCCATCTTGAGCTGATGCCCATTTCCAATAGGTTTGGAGTAATCCACAACACAGCTGGAGTTTGAGACAGACCTGAGGTGTGAAATGACACAATGAATAGCTAATAATGGCTGTTTCCTGGACAAAATACCTGCCAGTATCAAAAGCAAAGCAAGCTCTTCTGGCTGTGGGCTCTGCTACTGGCAGTAAGCAGCTCTCTCTTCTGAGAAAAAAACCTTTATTGCTAAGAAAAGGAAAGCTAATGCAGCTTAGCACTGTAGTTCCAGGTCTGGAGAAGAGCTTTCCTCCCACACGTCTGGGTCAAGCCCTGCTAGCAGCCTCAGGCTGTCCAATTCCTCTGAGTGTGGTCAGCAAAGATGTTAGCTGGGTGCTTCTGTGTTATGAAGGCATTTTTACAGGATGCTATTCCTTTCTGATAGTGTGATCACTACTTGCTCAGGTAAGGAGGAGTAAAAGACTTGCTTTAGAAATGACAACAAGGCAAAAGAATTATCCTGAAGGGCCACAGAAGGACAGATGTGGTTATCTAAATATGAGGCCACCTATAAGCAAGGTGGGTTTTCTGAAAAACAGGTCTACAGTGACCTTGAATGGGACCAATATCTTTCAGGTGTTCATGCTGCACAGAGATAAGTCCAGGCTGCTAACATTGCTGCTAAGACTGTATATTGGCTTATTTTTCCAGTGGCATGTTTGAAAACAAGAATGCAAGAATCAAATTCAGGGTAGTTTTTTTTTTAGCTGTCTTTAAAAATGCATAAAGTTTTGCTTCAAGTGTCACTGTTGGAGTTTTACTATTATGCTAACAATCCTGGCTACCTGCTGAATGTAACGGGCTACAGGCTTCATTTGGGGATTTTGCCTACTGTGAGCATTTTTTCGTTTCTTTTAAAATAAAATACCATTCTCAAGTGCCCACCTTTCTGAGTTTCTTTCATATTTTTTTAAATAGAATGTTTAGAGAAATTATCTCTACATTCATACATGTTGCTTATAAAGTCAAAGAAAAGTATTTCTCCATTGTTTTTTCCCTCATCAGCTACAACTAAAACGCAAAAACCCACCAAACTATTACCCAGTTTAAGGTACACTACATTCTTTTAAGCACTGTGATGCTTCATGAAATAGCCAACTGAATTTTAAAATACATGTCAAATAAAATGACTAGCAAGGACAAACTAAAGTTAACATTTGACTTTTTCTTTTGAAGTATAACTAATTTTCTTGCAAAAGTACAGCATCAGTTCCTGCAAAGCACTTCTTTTGTTATTGATTGGAGAGATATAATATATAAAGCTGCTGCCTGTACCACTCTACAATAATTAAAAGTACTTAATCATGCAGCTTGGAGATTTATTTTAAATGCACAAAATATGTTCCTTATTGTGATTCACAGGAATTTACTGGTCTAATTTCTTTAGAGACCAGCAGGAATATATATTGACTCTGGTTTATTTATAAACCAGCTATTTAAATTACCAAGTTATTTACATTGTTATTGTCTCCATCATTTAGTCACCATTTGCAAAGGTTTCACATTGCTCTTAATTTGGCACTCCCTAGCAGTAGTAGTACTTATGGGAGAGGGTTATTTAGGAGGTAGTCAAGCAAGACATCTTGGTATGGCTGATCTCCTTCTTGCCCCAGACAGGCTTGTTCTTTTGATGACCTCCTTTGAAAGGGGACAACATGCAGAACTGAGCCTTGGACAGTGTTGCAGCTACTTATCATCACAGTACCAGAGGGAAATAAGGCACATTGCGAGGATCCATAGATCCAGGAGGTTTGATGGCCCTCAAGGTCTGGATTAAAGAACCTCTGGCCACCTGTTTGTAACATTACCTGGATGTAAATTGGTCTGTTGGGGAGGACAGGGAGCACTAGGGGAGGAACATGGCAACTGAAGTCCCCTGAGATCTTGATTTTGTTCTGTGATTACATGAAGGAAGGCACAGGCTTTGGGTGGACTTGGCTGATGCTGTTCCACCTTAGTCCACCAAAAATATATATAAAACATCAAGATCACTCAAGGCTCTGAAATTGCTGTAAGACTACCTGAGGAAAACAGTTATTGGAGGAATATTTGATTCCTGATGGTGAGGACGTTACCTGCTCTTTATTTTATTTCTAACAGCATTTTTTTGCCAAAGTGTAAAGTACACAGAACACTACTTATTTTCACAGCACTCACTCTCCCTTTCTTCTTTTCTTTTCTGCCTTAAAGTCTTTGTGTAGAGGATTGAGAACAACAGCTATTATTTAATGTGTGGCTTTTATCCCATGGCTGGGTCTCGTACTGAAGGACCTCCCTGAATGTCTCCAGTCGAGAGACAACTGTCGAGCAGACCTTGTTGAAGAGCAACCCCAGTGGCCCCTGTGGGGAGGAGGGTGGCAGGTGCCTCCCTCTTTTAGAGGCTGCAGGGGGAGAGGGGTGACGAGCCCTGGTGAGCCAGCCAGCCCCTGCATGACGGCAGAGCTGCCAGGCACTGGCGGGGCCGGGGGTGCCATCTGACATTGCGCCAAAAGCCTTTCAGAGCGGATGAAAGGGACTGCAGCTCAAGTGTTTGCACTGGGCTCTGTTTTCTGTCGGCTTTAGGATGATTGTCTCCAGGGTGAGTTTCGAGAGGCAACTCATGTTTTAGCTTGGGTTGACCTCAGCACTGCAGGGACTGGAAGCTGTGTACAATTATACAACTCAGTTTTCATTTTCAACAGCAGAAAAACGAATGGATTCACAACACCCAAGGAGGGGAAAATCCCCACAGATGTTTGCAAGCACTGAGGTTTAATTCCTTCTAGATGCTTCAAGAAGGAGTCTCAGACAGAGGGACGAGCACCATGAACACCCCAGCCACATGCAAGGGCAATGTGGGAGCCACATGTGGCTTCAGGATAAAGTTGTCCAAACGTCGCCTTACAAACACGGTTTGGTGCCGTGCCGAACCAAGGTGTTCACCAGTCGTAGTACCTGCCACCCCACGTTTTGTTGTGGCTTCTGCTGCGATGAAAAACACAACAACAATAAATAAACTCTCTGAGATAATGTGGTCTTTTCTACAAGGAGGTAATTGCTTCTCTCTTAAAGAGGAACTTATGGAAGAGCGCACTTCTTTGTTGCCTTGTATTTCTAAACAGCCCATTCTACACAAGGGATGAATCCCTTCCCTTACACAATGCAGGAAGATTCAGTGCACATTTTGGAACAAGGAGAATTTTACTTTTTTTTTAGTGATCTTTGGATCATAGCATTGGAGTTTTCACATTCAGAACAGTTTTTAGGGAACTGCAAGAGTTTCAGAGGTATGGGTCCCTTCTCAAGCCAAGAGATGCTGATCCAGAAATTTTACAACACTGTACTTTCTCTCAAGATATCCAAAATTCCATGAATAATGTATCCAACCTTGAAATGTTGTTAAAAATATAATAGAAAGTCACACATTGTGCATATTTAAGTTTTTTTCAATACTCATACTTCATAGTTTTGAGCCAGATTTCTTCTCCTTCGTGACATTTGTCCACACTGAGAACTGAGTCCAAAATATGCTTAAGGGCAATTGAAAGTTGTTTGGAATTTTTCTGATTCAAAGCATTTACTTACTGTGCAAGCTGCCAAAAATCCAAACAGTTTAAAAACACCGAGCACCTCATTTTCAGTTTTTCTCAGCAGTCATCCCATTTATTTCTTTGGAGCTTTAATATTCTTACAGGTTTTATTTAATTTTCACATCATGCATTTCAAGTTCATTTCTGTGGAGTGCGTTTAATAGATATTGTTTTAATTCCCAGCATACAGATCTTCATCGTTATTTATTGTTAATGTTTCCTCTTGGACTAAACCCAAGAAACTGAAGAACTTGGCTCCAGAATATGGCAGACACATAGAGGGAATGCTCTGACAAGTGAATTTGGGATTTAATTGGCTTGTACCACTAGATGCTGGGTTTGAAATATATTGACAGAAAAGGATTGAAAGAGAAGCCTTGAACAGTACAAGCATTATTACCCTGAAAAAATGGAAAGCAAAATGAGTAGTGACATTCCTTTTTCTGGTTGTTATCAGCCATCCAGCCTCCCCCAAACCAGCAGAGAAACTGCTCTTCAGTAAATCTTCAGCTGGTGTAAAACAATTTCGTTTTCAAGCCAGGGCAAGTATGTCATTTTATACCACCCATGCATGTTCACTGCCACCTTTGCAAGGGAAAAATAGATAGTAAGATAGATATTGGGACTGCATCCGGCAACAAAAGAGAGTCTCTGAACCAAAATCGGACTGTTCTGAAAAAGAAGTACAGAGCAGCTTCATTTCAGCCCACGTGGACAATAGATACAGTCTTTTACTTACAGGTAGGACAGAGGATAATATCTCCCCATTCTCTGAACTCCATACACTGAAATCTGTGGAGAGATAAAAAAAAGGTTAATTCCACCCCATCCCCCAAAACCCAAATGAAAAAAGGTCTTTGACATGTTAGGGGAAATTCCAGAAAAATCTCTGCTCAGAGCACCAGTTGCAGTCAGGATTCTGATATTCATCCATCTTCCCTCTAAAAACCTTTCATTATCAATAATAAAGATAATTCAAACATGAGTAGATCCTATTTTACACTGAGAAGAGCTAACTATGGTCAAGGGCAAGTCATGAAAAAAATCTATTTTGAATTTTCAAATCGTGAGAAAAGGAGACCTTGTATCACACTAAAAAGAAACCTTCATTCGCGTAGGTATTGAAATACTGACCTTTCCTGCTCTGAACCACATTACTCAGATGGGAGGATGGAGGGAGCGAGAGAGGGGCAGAAGATGAGAGGTGCAGATTGCCTTATGTCATCAATTTGTGCATTGTAAATGAAATTAGAATACGTACTTTTATGACACTAAGTGCTAATTCTTCAGATCTTAATTGATGCAGGGGGTAGATTTACTTGATTAAAGACAGTAAAACCCAAACCAGCAGAAATTTCTGCTTAAAAGGAGCATGCATGTTATGGTCTGTAAAGGAACCTGAGAACTGGAAAATTAAATACACTACTATATTTCGTAGAAGAGAGAAGTTTATTCCTACTTGCAATGTATTTAATTATTCCCAAGTCCATTTTCTCTGAAATTCTTAGATTCAATAACCTTTCACGGTGAAACAATACCTACTTGAAAGAGTCCTAAGACAATGTGTATTCCAGTGCAGCAAAAGGAAGTGGTTTTCTCAGATTTAGTAAATTACTAAATTTGAGCATTAAATGTGCAGCATTTCTGGAAAGATATTTTGTGTCACCTGCATTAGTATAGGTGTACAAAGCAGATTGCCTTTGTCAAATATGAGGTAGCTGAAAAAGCAGCTTTTACTTCTTCAGGGAGTATTTGTCAGTCTGCTTTGCAAGAGCGTGCTAATTCATCTACACATGTTGCTAGAATCATCCAGTTCAGCGTGCTACTGCTGTTTATTGTTGGGCTTTTCTTATTTTTAGCCTTTCTTCTGGCACTCCATATAGGTCATACAGTATGTATGCAATCCAGTTGTGGTTACACAACAAAATGGGCTAGAGCTTAACATATTTGGAGACATTTTGTTTGGTGTCTAGTGAGGCAAGCGAGGAGGGTACTGGCTTGTAGTGCTTCTTTGTCCTGCAGGCATCAGCCAGTGCAGCAGATGGATCAATCCTTAAGCAGAGACACTTGATAAATCCTAGTGCTGGTCTAGGTGTCAGTGGGGACATAACAGTGCATAGACTTTAGGATTATATTAGAGAGGAACATAATAAATTTTTTCATCTGTTTGAAATTGCATATCCATAACTCTATATGTCAGCACAATAAATGCAAATCTGTTCCTGCAAAACCCTTCCCATAGGCCTTAACATGTGTGCAATTTTTGCAGAAACCTGGGTCCGTAAAATCACTAATCACTGTTTTGCTGATTACCTGTACATTGTATTGCAAATAAGATCCTGACATTCCCAGAGGACAAAGTGAAAATGCAAGTGCACAGGGATAGTGCAAGAGTCCCTCTGCTTCCCACACCAACAAACCTCACTTTCACAGCCCTGAGGAGGGGCTGTGCGTGCCAGTCTCTGCTCTGTTGAGCCAACAAGCAGCAGTGATGGTCCAGCCTTCAGCCTTTGTAATGAAGACATTTTCTCCTGAAACAGGAGAAAATTTATTTCAAGCAGAATTCTAAATAGTCTTTAACTTATAAAGTCATATCATTTCAAGGACAGATTTGAACCAGTAACCTACATAGAAAAAGGCTTTATATCATGTGTTTTTTCCCTTAGCAAATAAGTCACCTACAGCCCAAACATTGGTCCTTGGATTTAAAAATACTTCACTGCATATTTATAATCTGCTTTTTGTATATTTATGCTTCTAATATTTGTAAATTCTTATTATGCATCCCTCTCCCACTCTTAATCATCACCTAGCAAAGATAACTAGCTATCTTTCCCCTTGTAAATGAATTCACTCCATGCCCCTAATTATTTTTGTAGGTCTTGTTTCTCCTGTAAGACAGGATCTTATGATTAAGGAAGTGCCTCAAATGAATTTGTTTTTCCTGAATTATGTCTGTAACAAAATCCTTCTGAAAGGGTCTGAGACTTTCTTTTCACTTCAGGTGCTGCTCTACTGTATATTCAGTTTCAGATTCTAGAGACATTTTTATTCTCATTTTTATAGCTAAGTTGCCTTTTGCCATTCCTGGTAGTTCTGTTTCACTGTCATTTCTTCCTACTTTTTCTGGTTTTCAGGATATGTGTATTATGCATAATTTTTCATTAGCAATTTTTTTTTCCAAGTTAAATATATGTCACAATTAGGGAAATATGTCTTTGTGAAGCTTACAAAATTTTAGATTGGGAGATCTTTGAACAATGTAGTCTAGTAAAAGGTGTCCCTGCCCATGGCAGGGATGCTGGAACCAAATTATCTTTAGGGTCCCTTCCAACGCAACTATTCTCTGATTCTGTGATTCTTTATGTATTTATGTCAGACAGAGAAAACCCTCTAGAAAAAAGAATTTGTTCACCTTCTCAGCTGTTTTTTGCGTCTTGATGAGTTAAAACTTACGGAAGAATCACTCTCGTACCTGTCTCAGCTTTGGCCCCTCTTATGGCTGAAGTTTTGCAAAGGGTTTGCTGTCCCAGGCAGGCTAAATACTATTTCCCCGAAAACAAAGGCTTCACTTTGCCACTCACTGCTATTCATTCCAGTCTTCTTCCATAAAGCAACATGACATGTTTTCCAATTCATTTATAGATCCAGTAGCTACAGTCCCATTTCCATCTGTTGCACTCTATTTGTTGCTTAAATGAAAGGCCCTACAGAGACCACAGGCCTGAGGAACGACTGGCATTCAAAACCAAACATGTTTAGATAAACATTGAAGGAAAAGTGATGAAGGAAACATAGGCAGTGGTAGGAAAGAATAAAAGATAAAAGATTACGATGTGTGAGAAACATTGAGATGGCACCTGATTTCATGATTTAAATTTATTTTAAAGCTGTTCAGTTGTCATTTACACAGATAATTACTGGCAACTGCAAGAGAAATATTTACAGGAATTTTGGTGCTCAACTGTTACAGTAATATGAAAGAGCATTGATCCAAACCTGCTATCCTGCCTCAACAGATTCGATCCAAACCTTTTATATCACATCAGCCAGGAAATTTAAATTGCGATAGAGTCAATTATATTCATCAGCTCTTACTTTGGCTTCTCAGATGGACTTAAGGTTTATGAGATACTGGGAACACACATGAAAGACAACAGCAGTCCTACAGTACCTTCTCCTTTATA
Organism: Dasyornis broadbenti; assembly: GCA_013397935.1. Taxonomy (NCBI): domain Eukaryota; kingdom Metazoa; phylum Chordata; class Aves; order Passeriformes; family Dasyornithidae; genus Dasyornis; species Dasyornis broadbenti. Next base: position 1,227,919 of record VZRN01005523.1, read on the forward strand.
TGTTTCTTTAGAGTCATCTTTATTTCACAGTGCATTGTACTCCCACATTCAATTCTGTATTACTTTTTTCTTGTAAAAGCATAAGAAAAGGTTATGACTTCGTCAAAACATTTACCTCATCAAACATTTATATTGTTGATTCCCTCCTTGGTAGACCATTTTCTGGAAAAGACAAAGAGAATCCCATCAATGTTTTTAGATAAGTAAAAATGAAAATATTTTAAGCTTTTAGAAGGCTTATGGTAACTCTGCCTGTTCTTTGGTGCCACAGTTATAGCAGAAAATACTGACATCTGAACTGCAAATTGTGTGCTTCCTAATGCTTACCAAGGAGCCTGTTCTTTCATACACTTAAAAGTATCCTATTCAATGAATTTAAGCTATTTGAATACATACCAGATTGATTCTTCCAAAAGCAATACGTTACCCTGTTGTATACATGTCTGAAACTAGCTAAAAAGTAACTGAATGACAATCTTTTTATTTAAATTTCCTCATTGCTATAGACCTGAAAGAAAAGTAAAAGAACCAGTAACACCTGTGTAACTTTCAAATAAAAGACATTTACTAATAAAAAAAATTGTTACAAAGTAATGAGTTTTTTCTTTTTTTTTTTTCACTCAGCACATGAGCAGGGTGCGTGCTCAGCTACAGGATGTGTACAGCGTAAACAGACAAAAGAACAATCAACAGGAAGTCCGTAGCAAGGAATATTATATACAGAAAAGGTTTTAATTAGTCAGAGTTTTAATGGGATGGAGAAGAGAATCAAAAATTGGTAATGAGGGAGGTATTAAACTATATTAGAGACAATCCCTTCATCCCCAGGGTGAGAAAACACAAGAACAGAAGAGAGAGATTAGGCTGAGCGGTAACAGAAAGAAACTATGAGGAAAACAAGGCAATTACGATTATTGAATTTACTCAAAATACTTGCAAACACACAATTGAGAACAATCCTGCATATGCCATGGTTAGATGAGCAGAGATACTTATTCATCTTGGATAGCTACCTGCCACACACCAGAACTAAAACAAGCATTTTTCAGAGAGCCTGAAAATCCCCACACTCAATTTATGTGGATTAGATGAAATTTCCTATTTCTTTTCAGCAATTTTGGCAGACCACTGTACATTACCAAGGACTGCCATTATCTTCCTCTGAACACCAGCAAAATGGTTTGTAATTTTATCTTAGTATTACCAAAGAAACCTGTAATCTCTAGCTACGCTATTTTAAATAATGCAGCCCAGCAATCCCATCAACAAGCAGAATCCTCACAAATTAGGAAGCTTTTATCCGAAAGAAAACAACATTATTTATTTGCTATCACTTGCCTTCAAAATAAAATCACCCAGGCATCTTAAGAATTTAAACAACAAGTATAAATTCTATTATCTTTTTTTCTCTACAGAGGAAACACCTTGGATAGACACAAAAAGCCCTGTACTAAAAGCCGTGCATTTTGGTAGAACTGGTGTAACTGGCAGTGTGCTCAGCACAGTGCATATGCTGTAATCTGTCATTACACACTGGACTGCTATCAAACTGCCTTCTGATAACTGGGCATCTAGATAGATATTTACTAGATTTAATCTCCTTCTCTAGTAGAGGTTTGGAATGCAATGAATTTGGTCGACATTTCTAAACAAGGTTATTGACTGATATTAGTTTCAGCAGAAAACCCTTCAACCTAGATATTTTTTCATTTTTTTCTGTAAGCATAAACTTTTTAACAAAAAATATTTCTGGTTTCCATTGCAAAACAGTATGGTAATTTGAATTAACCTGTTCTAATCACCTCCTGAGAGATTTTTACAAGGTCCTACCTAAATGGTCAAAGGATCACAATGCCAAGCAGAGTAGGAATTTATGGGATGATCAGTGTATTACATAGCAGTCCATCAGTATTAGTTACTCAGATCAATACTTTTAAAAAAATAGTAAGTTTAAAAAATATTAGAAATGGGCTTTTTAAGATGTGAACATTTTAGCATCAACAGCAAAAATAACACTTTAGTGGGTTATAGTAGTAAACCAAAAATAAGACTGAACTGTTATCTCATATTACATAATGAGCTCTGTGAACTAATGAATCCTAAATCAATTCGGGGCCAGTCTTATTTTCACTGACACAGAGAATTCCTGCCTTTGTGTGTGTGTGTGTAAGTGTGCCCATGTCATTATAAATTGTGCTTATTATTTCTGCTCACTACCTTAATGATGGAGCCACTTCAGCATTTCAATACAGTCAGCAAGAACACTCACTCAGGAAACTGGAGCAAGGTTTTTTATGGGCATTCACATTCCTCTTGCTAGAATTATACCTGTACAAATATATGTTTCACTGACCTTTCCCTTATTTAACATTAGTGTGACGTTTCTATTTCCACTGGTGACCTTCAGGGGCTGGGAATAATTTTTCTTTTCCTCACCATATGGTTTGGCTTCTGGCAGGTTTTTCTCTTCTTTACCCTGAATCAGCTTAGATTGGGTATAGCTGGACAAAACACTGTGCTGGATGCATCCATTAGTGCTTTGGTGCTCCACATCACATAGGCAGGGACTCAAGAAAAGAAGGGAGCCAGTTTGTCCATGGCAGGTAAGAGTGATCTACATCTTAGAGTTGCTGAGATGTGTCCATGTAATTCCCTCCCTGTTGTAGGACATCAGATAAAGGCCTTTATGTGTCTTTCAATGTCACAGGTCTCTTCTGGTACTTTGCAGCTTTCTTGAATCTTCTGTTGAATTGCTTGAGAGGGTTTCATGACTGGCAGCTCTTGGGGCACATGAATGAGGTGCTCTGCTCTGCTCTGCTGACCCATCCTTCTGGGCACAAATGTGTCACCTTGCTGCTTAGCACTGGGCACGGGGCTTGTTAACCTGTGCAGCCTTCCTTTGCAAGCAGTAAGTGGGAGCACAAGAGAATTGTTTGCAAATTCAAGATAATTGCACCAAACGTATCTCAACTTTAGGTGTTTGTAAACTTTCAAGCATTTTCTTCATAAGATGCTTTGGGCTGGAAAATTCTATAAAATTATGAGGTCTTGTTAGTAAAGTTTCCTCACCATTCTTCTCCGGGTAGGAGCATAGATAGCATGGTTTGGCTAACGATTTCCAAGGAAAGCAGCTGTACTAATGATGAGATATATACACTCGGGCTGGGGTCCTTCTTGGTCACTGTGATTGCTCCCTTCTACCCAAGACATTTTATAAAATATTGTAATTAACGCAGCATCTTCAGACAGTCTAAATTTATTGAGATTTATATGTTCAGGAGTGTTGGTAAAAGGCCAGTGCTGGCATTTCTTTAACTAATAATTATTGTGTTTTATTGTTGTTGTTCTCTAACACATTAACGAGCGAGGACCCAGCTTTATTAGAATTCACTTGGCCCCACTGTTCCATGCATATTTATTATGCGAGAGAATAGCATTCTCTTCCTCTAGCCTTCACTAATTTAAAAGAAGATATCCTCAATGAAATGTATTCAAATATTTTGACATTTTGCTTCACCTCACTTACAGAGCAGAAATTGTTTCTGACAGTTATTATACAGTACGGGAATCCTGCTGTTTCACTCTGCTGAAGCGCAGGTTGAAAAGACACAGCAATTGCATTTTGTTCAAAGAGTGATTCTCTGGCCTAGAAATAGCAACACTGTCAGCTGTGATTCACTGGAAGTTTAGATAATATCCACTCTGTACCTCTCCACCAAGAACATGGAATATTCTTTTCTCTTCTTCTACTTCTTAAAACAGAAGAAAAATGAATCAAAGTGTTGGGTTGGAAGGGAAATTTAGCACCTCCAGATTTGGGATTTGAAGTAGAGGAATGTGTAAATTTTGAAATCTAAGTGGAAACAGGGAGAAATGGGAGTGGGAATTTTTTCCTTCTTTCAGCTGCTCTCAGTTCTGTATTGGAAACACACATATTTACAAGACAAATTAGAAGAGGCAACAAATATAAATACCTGAGTATTTTCAAAGATTTTAAATTACTGAAATAATTATAGGCAGCACCTGCCAGATTTTTCTTTTGTATTATGCTTCCAGTCATGCTACATGTGTGGTAACATCTTTTTTGAGCACAATAACATCTAAAATAAAGCACAATAGCAGATTTCTTAGCTAATGCTCCCAAAATTGCCTTGTAACATGAAAACCTCAGCCTTTTTTCTTCTTGCCATTTTAGAATGCATTTTGGTACTCTCTTGAATATATATGGGGTGAAAAAGAAATTTTACCTTTAGATCTATACAATCAACCCTAAGAAAAGTGAAGAAGGGTTGTGGTAGCATATTTAACAGTTTAATTGAGCCCAAAGTTTCACAAGGGTTGTTTATTTGATGGCAAGTAGAAGAACACTTGGAGAATCTAAAGCACGAGGAGGAGGATGGAAAAATACAAGGAAAAAAAACCTGTGAAAGGCTCTCCCTCATGCTTTGCTTCTCCCTTTATTGTTCGTGTTATGCAGATCCTATATCAGAACTGAGGGTTCTCTTTTCAGAATAAGAAAGAGGAAGCCAAACGCACAGTGAAAAGAAATCACAATAGTGGTATTTAATACAGTTTTTTAAGATTTCAGAAACTGAGTTTCTGTCAAAACCACAGAATATTGCAGAAGGGGGTAGGAGACAGTGATAAAGGGCCTGTTCTTGTAAAAGGGGATTGTTCAGCTGTAATCTCTGTTCATGCTCCTGTCGTATCATGGGAGAATCTGACTATTACATTGATGAGAAAATAATGAATGTAATATCTGAGAAAATCACAGGGCTTGAGTTGTTTCCTAACTTTTCCATGCAAAAAAAAAGCCTCCTATACAGAGACAGACGTTATTAACTGGAGTGAAATAATGAGAGCGGCTGCAGGATGTGGCCCTCATAGTCCTGGAGGTGCAAGTCTGGACTGTCAGATGCGATGAGCAGCAAGGCGTGCGAGTTCGTATCACACCCTGGTCTATTAAGGCAAGCGAATGGAAGCTGTAAATCAGATTTCGGTTTCTGTCACTTTGTCAGGGGGCTGGAGGAAATAGGACACGTGTGAAGGGTTCCCCAGAAGGCTTTGAAGAGAGCGACATGCTGCAACTCTTTTCTGCCAGTCGCTCGGGCATGAGGCACACTCACCCTCACAGAGCTGTGCAGACACGGGGTGGTCACAGCTGGAGCCCTTCCAGGGCAATCACCCACTAAGGAACCACCCCAGTTTAAGCATGGGCATCACTGACTATCCAGAGTGTCTGTGCTCCCCTCATCAGAGCCATATCCAGCCCTCCTCCAAGCACAGAAGCTTTCTTAGCCTCCCCAGCCCATGTTAAAGCTTTTCATCACAAAACATGAGCCTGTTCATATTCCTGACAAGGTCCAGATCCTGGCCCCCACCATCCCCCAAGAAGGGATGTTCTTGAACACCTTGTCCCTCAGAAATAGTCATCACACACACAGACATAATGGGGTGTCAAAGCCTGGGATAAAAATGTTGATCTTAATTGCACAGCCTGCTCTTGGGACCTCTGCTTCTACATCGTATTCCTAGAGAATCACACTTTGTAGATAGCAAAATCTCACAGGGAACAGCTGTCAGTAGAACAGGGTGTCTTCTGGAATCGTGATTTGCCTAATTTCAGAGTAAAAAAAAAAACATGTATTGCCTTTGATCGCCCTATTTATGTGAAATGTCAACTGATATTTATGTAACTATATGTGCCAGCTTGTGCAGTGGATGACACCATTGGAATGGATGATTTAAGGGCCATTGGTCATGAGGGCTTGGAGAAAAACACAGTACATCTGTACAGTGTCTAGCATCATACAGATATGTAATTAATCAACTATATGTACTGCCTGGACTCAGCCCTCTTGGTGGGACATGCCACTATCTTGCTTTTCACAGTGCCTGGAAATGTCCCTATCTACTTCTTTGTGCTCTCTCAGCTGTTCTCCTACACTCTCACTAAGCCTAGGACTGACATAAACAGCAAAGTAAACTGCTTGCAGACTGGGTTTAATGAGCACTATCCACAGTATAGTGTATGTATGTATGCACCTATGTAATTCTCCATAGGTCAAGAAAATAAGCAATGATGGAATTAAGATTCGTTCAGTACCAGCACAATGTCAGTATTGTAGCTAAGATTGATTATGCAAAACCAAAATTCAGTTCTAATAAATTGTGCTGGTTTTTCTTGGCCTGGTTTTAGGTAGTGGGGGGCCATAAAGATGGCCTCTGTGAGAAGCTGCTAGAAGCTTCCTCCATGTCCAGCAGAGCCAATCCCTGATGGCTCTGAAGATGGACACGCCACTGGCCAAGGCTTGGCCAATTAGAGATGTTGGTTACATCTCTGTATAGCATATTGAAAAAGAAATTCAAACAAAGGGGATACAGTTCTTTTCTAGCCAGAGAAGAGGAAGAGGTGAGAATATGTGAGGGAAAACAACATGCAGACACCAAGGTCAGTGGAGAAGGAGGGGGACGAGGTGCTCCAGGCACCAGAGCTGAGATTCCTCTGCAGGCCATGGTGCAGACCATGGTGGAGCAGCTGTGCCCCTGCAGCCCATGGGGCCCACGGGGGATGCAGAGATCCACCTACAGCCCATGGAGGAGGTGTCCCACACCAAGCGGGTGGATGCCTGGAGGAGGCTGTGATTCACCGGGAGACCTGGTGGAGAGAGGGAGCCCCTGCTTCCAGGCTGGAGCAGCCTGGCCTTGGAGGACTGCACCCCATGGAGAAGGGACCCCATGCCACAGCAGTTTTGGGCGGACTGTCTGCCCATGGGAGGAAATCACATTGCAGCTGTTTTGGGAGGACTGGTGCTTGTAAGATTCGACCCATGCTGGAGGAGTTAATGGAGCACTGTTTCCTGTGGGAGGGACCGCATGGCGCAGCAGGGGAAGGACTCCTCTCCCTGAGCAGCAGCAGAAGATCTCAGTGATGAACTGACCAAACCCCCATGCCCTGTTCCCTGCGTTGTTGGTGGGAAGGAGGGAGGGGTTGGGAAGAGGAATGGTATCTTTAAGGGCTTATTTTTACTTCTCATTATCCTCTTCTGACTCTGTTAGTAATAAATTCACTTTGTAGCTCTAAGTTGAGCCTGTTTTGCTCTTGGAATGTTTTTCTTCTGGTCTTTATCTCAACTCATGACTCCTTCATTTAATTTTTTTTCCCTCTACTCAGCCCAACTGTGGCAGGAGAGAGCAAGTGAGAGGCTGTTGTGGGTGCCTGGCGTTTGGCCAGTGTCAAACTACGTCATAAAAGCAAGCTAATAGGCTTCATAATGAAAATGCATAGAAGCACAGGAAAAAAACACAAAACCAAAACAACTGGATTGCATTAATAAATACACTTTTTGAAGCCCAAACAAAGAGTACACACAGAGTCCCAGCAGCTGGTGCAGCCTATGCTCTATGGCATTACCTGCCACAGTGGCAGCAACAGCAGCAGCAGCGTGTGCTGTCTCCTGACACAATTCACAAGTAGCTCTTGCCAGGGCTACTCTGCTCACCTGAGATATTGCTACCAAGAGAAAGCATGTGCAATAACTGAGCTCAGGTCCCAGGGCCTCAAGCTGCCCCTGTCCCACAGAAGAAGAGGTGCCACAAGATTTCAGGGTATCTCAGCACAGCAAGTCTGGTCACTTGACTCAGACTCATGACAGGATGTAAAAGAGCTAAGGAGCGTGGAAATGGAGCAATGCAGGCTGTGATCACAAGTCATAATATTTGTGCTTTCTGTTCTGCTGATTTAGAAATTATGTTCACTTCTAGTATCCACTGCAATAAGATTTCTAGCCAGTTTCTTTTGTCCATCTGTTTCCACAGCTGACCTTTAGAGACAGGAACACTAGTGGGCTATGCAATTCCTCCTCAAATCTCAAGCAAATTCTGCTGCACATATTTCAGCACTGATTTCTTCATAAACGACAGTGTTACCGGTTCCAGGCTTGTGATTGTTCAGGTGCAACCTTTTCCATTCATATCAATTGGCACTGGGTTTATTTAAACCCATTACGAGAGGTCTCAGAGATTACTCCTATTTTGTAAACCACTGGATAGTAAAAGCAACTGAATGTATCAGAGAATTCTACTAACTAATTACAAAATCTGCAGTTTTTCTCATTTAAGCAGAGAAAAATCTAATCGTTCGGTTTTACTCTTACTTAGTAAGTTAGAACTATGACCTTTTCTTATTTTAATTGTTCAGATGGCAATTAAATCCCTCCCAAAACCTTTACCAGATGTTTCCCTAAGAGATCTATCTGGGTATTTCTGTGATCCCAATCATCACAGTCTTTCTGCTAATCCCAAGGACTATATTCATAGATTTCTGTTTGCAAAATCCCTGTGGGATGTGGTAGTATCGTTATCTCCACTGTACAAATAAGAAACAGGCACATAGAGAGATGAAGGGTTCCCAGCTGGAATAGAAGGGCCAGATTCCCTTGGGATTAGTGCAGTGAAAGGCTTAGTACCCCAGTGGTCTCTCCAACCACAAAAGTCTGCAATGCAGATGCTCTGCCCATGTGCAGAGGAAAACTAGATGAATCCAACAGCAGAAAATTAGGGGCCTCTCTCAAGGTACCTGGGAGCTGAGGAAAGTATTCTTGGCCCAATGGGCCAGGCTCCCTCAGTACAGAACAAAAATGATCAACAATGGCAAAAAGTGTGCTATTTTTCTTTGCCTGGAAAACCAGGTAGAATGGATCTTTCTGCGAGACAGAGATGTCTTGCATAGAGCAGAAGCTGTTGCTTAGATGAGCCACGGAAAAGTGAGGCCTACTTCGACTGGAGTTAATGTACCCATTTACAAATTTGGTCCTGTGATTATTAAGGGTCATATATGAAATCTGTAAGGCTGGCAAGGCACCAAATTTAGATCTCCTAATTGATGTGCAGTTTCCTAATTGCTGAGCAGTCTATGGTTTTAAGCTTTCAGACTCCATATTAACATAAAGTCCTAGCATCAGTTGCAGCTCTTCTTAATGGAATAGCACTTAGAGCAAAATTGATGCCTCTTTAACAGCAAGTCAGTCCTGAAATGACATGTTTCTGCCAGATCTTGGGCATGTTCTTGGAAAGCAATGTGCTCACTGGGCATCATATCCAGAGAGCTGTCAAAGTCATTGCAACAAATGCTGGTTTGGTCACTATTTCTTCTCAAGACTCCAAACTGGGGTTTTGCTTGTGTAAGGCCTTCAGGATTTAGCCCAAAAGTAATAAAGAAGAAAACCAAATTCCCTATATACCTCACTTTCAGATGCTAAAAAGCATTTTTTCCCAGATTATTGAAACAGGCCTCACAAGTTTACCAAAAATTTTGTGTTCTCCTTTTAGCTAATGGGGAATTGGCAGCACAGGAGTTGAGCTTTCTGCCTGGCTCATGAAGGAGAAGTCAGCAGCAGGCTTTGGGCTGGGCTCCAGATCTCTGCAGAATGGTAACTACCTGAATAAAAGCACAGTGTTAATAAGACAAGACTGCAGCAAGACTGTCAACGAGTACATTAAAATCTAGGATATGCAAAGCAGCTCACTGGGCTTTGTCACTGAAAGTTTCGAGTACATTTTGGTTGTGCCTACATTAGTCATCAGTGCAGACCAGGGTGAAAACCTACAGACAGTACAGAGGAACAGGCGGTTCAGAGAACCTGGTGCCAATCCCATGCAAGTTCTTGAATGTCCATTTGTGGCTGAGGTGCTTTCCTACTGCAGATACACTCTTAATGCCCATTTCAAGATTGATTGTACACTGTTGTTATTTTTTCTCAATTTGTGTAAAGAAAGAAACTGCTTCCAGGCTGGAGGAGTCACCTGGTTCATAATTCTGCCATGGTTGCTTTGTCTTAAAAGTTTGGGACCGTGCTATCCTACTGATTGGTGAGAACAGAAGTCTTTCGGCACTGCATACCTCAGACATTTAAAACACCTTTTCAGTCTTGTAGAGCATTAATTCTGTATGGCATATAGCCCTGCATCAGTTTCAACTTCAATCTTGACAAACCACTCAAAGCAGAGATTAGTATTTAACTATCATGCCCTTATTAGTTCACTCCTGCTCATCTTCCAAATGGAATACCTTGTAGACTTCCATACCAAATGTTGGGATGCCAGTGGTGTGGATACAGAGTGATGTGTACTCCCATTCACAGCTAACAGAAAACACAATGACCTTGATCTGAACACAGGCACCTTAGGTGACAGACCCATGCTAAAGGGCAGTCAGATCTCACGTTGTCATTTCAAAGTATGTATTCAGTGTAACTTTTTAGAAAACAAGATGAAATATAATTCTTTAGCTTCAAAGGAGTCTTTCTGAAAGTTGTGATATTTCAACAAAAGATGACAACGTGCCACCACAGAATAACTCGTGAATGCAAATGAGGCTCACCTCATTGTTCCTGGCTTTCTTCAGAAGCTGCACATCTTACTTTTCTAAAAAATGTAGGCTGGAGAACTAACAGAATTTAAAAGAACTTCCTTTCAATGTGAAGAGTTGTAAGAGTGTTAGTTTTACAAGTCTTTAAGGAAATCCAATTATAAGTTCCTTTATATTCATACACCTTACCAAAAGAGGAACTTTTTTTTTCCATTGGTGTCATGTTCTCAGTGGGGACTCCACCATGACATCAGTGCTGAGTTTCGATGCCTTTCTCATTAGGAGACGACTGCCATCGATTCCCAAGAGACTGGGGTGGGACCCTGCCATGCTGTCCTAGCCAGCAGCATGTTGTAAAAGGGGCTTAATGTTCACAAGCTGTGCATAAAGGCTCTCTAAGGCCACTGGCTTCAAAATTTTAAATGTTTACTCTGCTGAGAAAGGCAAAGTCTAAAAGTAATTGTTCCCATATTGTACTGTGAACCTCTGAGCAAATGCTTTCACTTCCCCTCCATTTACAGCACTACATAATCATAGGTGGTTTCTATCATTATTATTATTATCACCATCATAATAATCATAATCATTATTATTTTATCCCAAGCAGTTTAAAACAGGTTTCTGTTTGCCAGACTTTTAATGAAATAATAGCATCACACTGGTGATAACTGATGTAATGCCTGCAGTTTTACAAGCCACAGTGAATTTGGGCAAATCTGGAGTTTAAAAAGATCAAGAGAGTAATAGAAGGAATATTCATTCTATTTGCTGTATGTCAGTCTTATAAAAGACGCTTTTGACACTCACAAGTATTCACAACAGTTTCAAATGAAGAACCTCCTATCTCCTCTGCTGCAGTAGCTCCATTGCTGCAATCCCATTTGCTGCAATATTTCTGACAACAATCCCTTCCTGGGAGGCCCTGGTGCTGTGATGACAAATTCCACTTCTCTTTGTCAGTGAGGGTTTAGACATTTATATTTCCAGAAGACATGACAGAGATACACAAGCCCTTACAGCCTTCATGCCACAGCAGTGTTCCAGGGCACAGGCTCCTCTGGACATTGGGGAATACTGAGCCAAGGGGATGTAAAACATCCCAGATGGGAGGATGCCTGCACCACCAATTTAGCACAAGAAGGATGAGTCCAGATTAGTCTCTCCATTCAGATCCAGAGGGTGGTTTCACAGTAAGCCTTCCCACTGCACTCTCTCACAGAGCTCTGGCTCTCACCATAGCACATGCCCAGAGCAGATTTGCTCTATGGGAGGTGCCCTTGATGAGCACACTTCATGTTCTCCAGCACTGTGGGCATTCAGTCCACTGCTCTAGACCTGAAAATGCCCTCTAAACATACAGAGGGTGAATGGAAGGGTTTGGCACCAACTGAGTCAACTCCTGCCAAGCCATGCTGCCTACTAGTGCAGATACAGCCAAGTGGGGTGAACTGGGGTGAAATCTGTGACTGCTGCCATCAGTCATCAGCTCCACAAGCATTACACTCTCTCTAAAACTCAGAAATGTGAAAAATGTTTCCTCTATGGCTGTTTCATACAAAGTGCCTGGACATTCCAGACCTGTTCCATTAGATGACTTTCATGGTCTTCATGCATCCACCAAGCCAACACTTTGCTTCAATGCATTTTAAAAAAATCTATCATGCTGCCACGGCTCACTTAATCACAGACAGCATGCTATTATTAGTAGAGATTTCCTTTTAAATAATTAAGGACATTTCCTCAGGCTTCTGTAAGATCTACGGTTGATAGCACTGAAGTTTAAGGCTCTTCTATCAGTATATCAGAGACAAACAACATGTGGCTGAGGTAGAAGGAACAATATCACACTTAAATGGCAAGAAGGAAGTGGGAGAGTCTAAGGCACTCTCTGGATCAGCTGGAGCCATGAATGGCTTTGTTCCTTTCCCATCACAGCCCCTTGAAGCAGCTGGCAGCAGCAGTGCTGGATGGGAGCAGGCAGAACACCCTGCCTGGAGGCTCTGTCACCTCCAGAGTGGTCCCACTTGAAAATGAGCACTTTAGAACCATGTTTTGCCTCTTACATTTCCAAAGCATCAGACAAACAATAGCTAATTACAATCCATACCAAAGGATTATATGTTTGGCAGATTGTGGTAATGCCTTTTAGGTAATTGCAGAGGACTTTTAGAAAGCTAATATTTTATTGCTAAATCACCTAATAAGAATTTCTTTGCTTGGATGATGGAGAATCCTAGGAAGGATAATTTACCACTTTCCAGTGGGTACAATTTTACCACAATTGCCAAAATATTCCATCAAGTATCAGTGACCACTCTATTGGAAACAGAAATCTTGGCCTCTGTAGCTCATGGAAACAGGACCTCTCTTCAGGGAACCTCAGTGTGCATGCCTAGCACCCAAATCTTCATTGCCACACCTCGTAAATGCACAGGGCTGGGGTCTCGCTGCTGGGAGCTGATCAAGGCCACTGATGGCAGCTTTAGATCTGGCCCATAGCATATAAGCTGGAGTAGAAAAGCATTATTCTTCAAAACAAAGTAAATGCTGCAAACTTCAGGAAAAGAAACACATAGGCACCCACTTAAGACCTGCTATTATCTTTTATATCTCATAGTTACATATACAGTAATTAGGAAGAGTGAGTACAGCAAAAACCTCTTTGAAAGGGAACAGGATATTTTCAAAGAATTATCAAGGTCATGTGCTTAGGAAGGATACTGTAACTTTTCTGATAATCCTCCTCCAGAGCACAAGAGGCTTAAACTGTAATGGCAATGAGTGCCATCGCCGGCAGGAATCCTTTCAGCCTCTGCAGTAAATAAGGAGCATTTGCAGCTACTGCTCTGTAGCCTTCCTGGGAAACCCCACAGAGCTGACAACACACTGGAGGATGAGAGGTGGGTCCCAGAGCCAGGATAGCAGACATAAAGCAGCACACCCTCTCAGCAACCATTTCACTGCTGGGCCCCAAATCAGCCACAGTTTTTTACAGTCAAACTGTGCCCAAACAGGACGAAGCCAGCCCTGGTGTCCCACTGCCACCAGCAAACCCAACCATGTGGGAACCATTAGTCCCTGTCCAGCACTGACTTAACAGGTATGCAAAAACGGGCAAACATTGGTAGAGAAAGTAGTGCGAACATCTGCTTCACTTGGGGAGCCAGCCGAAGCATAGCCAACAAATTTAATGGACATTTTCATTTCTGAAGGTGAGATGCATTGTTAAAGCAGTTATGTGGTCAGATAGATTTCTGCAGTCAGTATTCAGCACTAGCAGAAACTGCTGAAATGTTTACTGTGTGATCTACCTTTGCTCAAAGGAGTAAGGCATGTATTTTGTTTCAAAATAATTCATCCGCCTGTTTACAGCTTTTCCAGATCACTGTTTTAGTGGAAACCTTTGGTTTAACACTGCAGGAATATAAGACAGACTTAAGAGTGGGAGCAGTGCTAACAAAGCACCATGTGGGGCAAGGTGTGTGCTGCCCTCAGGAAGGAGGGCAAGTTGCTCTGGGACAAAAAGTGGGGACTCCACATGCCAAGAAAAAGCACTAAGAACTTCATCAGGCTGGTGAGCACGGAAGCCTGTGTAAATTATAGCCTCTAAATGTCACAGTAGCTGAGACAGATATATTTCACACAAAGCAATGGAGCTGCTCTTCAGGTGCAAACTAAAGGACCCTTGGGCTCTCTGTTCCTTGGCAGTGACCAGGATTTTAGGGCCTAGCAAGAAGAGTAAGAAAAGAACAAATCAATGCCCTACCCCAGTAATCTCCCATTCCTCCCACCCCATTTTCCACATGCCTTATACTTGTCTCCATTCAGGAGAAAGTCACTGTATCACACTTTCTGACAATGTCAGTTATTCCAGCTGTTGAAATCTCCAAGTGTAACAGAGGGATTTTACTGACAGCTGTTTCAGAGAACAATAGCTAAGCACAGTTCCTGCTGCATAGCAATGTAATCCATTTCTCTCCCTCAGTCACACTGATGACCAGCATTGTGTCTGACAAGTGATGAGTGTATTACACTAAATTCAGAAATATTTTTTAAAAATATTGGCCTAGTAAAAACTTGGTTTTTTCTTCCCTGCCTTCCTCTGGCATATACCCTAGAACATTCTGAATAATCATCAAATGTTAAAGAGGATGATTTTGGTTCTTTTAACTATTATACATAGCTTTTGCTTACCATGAAGATATTTTGGGGGAGAGAGGTTCTAGGGACATGTATCCTCCCTAAGCTTGGAATGATTTCAGTGGCTTATTTCTCATTGCTTTACAAGTGCATAATGAGTGATAAATCTTCACCCCTGAATATTTAGTGTTGCAGATGCACAGTACCAATGTTTCTGCTTTGTTTAATGTTTGGTACAGTTTCAAAAGGTGTGCTTTTCCCTATGACTGTTGTGGCCAAATTTGGTCAACTGGTGTAAGCCTTGAGTATTCCCTCTGAATACCTGGGAGCAGAACCCTGTCTACAGTATTTTCAGCAAGTAGCGGACTTCCTGTGCTGTTTCATATAATAGGTTTTGTGGAGTAATCTTAACAGATCAGTGTTAGGGTTAACAATTGAAGGAAACAATGTCAACACCTAGTCATGGACTTGATGCGTTCTTGGGAATATGGTGAAATGGCAAAGGAAACTTGATTCCTAAATGGTCTTGGTTCTTCTATTTGAAGAAACACTCAAAACAGCCTGTGCACTTGTGTCCTTCCCTTTGGAAGCCAGATATTAAGGCCTGATTGCACTGGCTTTTATATATCTTGCAATTGTAAGGATCATCTTTCCACTTCTTACTTCAGAGTTGTTGTCCTAAAATGGCATTTTGTACTTTAGACTTTCTAATTTTCTTCCTCTCAAGTGCTCCTCCCTAGCACTCATTCATGTTTTTAGCTACTTCTCTTTGCCTACTAGCTTTGCATTAGCACTGTGGACACCAGTTCTGCACAGGGGATGACGAAGCCCTCAGTGCACTGCACAGTGCTTTCATCCATCTAACATTGACAGCAGGAGAAGGGCTTTGGAAAAGGCTGGGAAAGGATGCTACTTCTGGAGGAATACATCTCAGCTCTGCAAACTACTTTGTCTTTGAAAAACAGCTGTGGGAAAACTGTGGCAGAGTCAACAAAAAGAGAAAAAGAATAAGTGATATAAAGGGTTTTAAAAGGAATTGCTTGAATACTATTTGTTACTGGTTACCACGCAAGAAAAGAATACGAGGAGCAATTACCTCAGAAATAGAAAACAGCACAAACACAAGAGACAAAATTCCCTGTTTCTAATGATCGAGATTAGTTTTCCCCTATAATCAAGACAGCATCACCAAGTGTGTTGTCAATTCTAGTTCAACAAAAATAGAGGATTTCCACCAAAAAAAAAGTCCCTTAAAAGCCTTCGTATGGAAACAGGAAATCAAAAGAGCTTTCTGGAAGGATTTCTGCACAGAGCCATCACCTTAATTCTTAAATCACAGCTCTTCATTGAGACCTTTTCCTCAGAGAGAAAGAAGCTGTGACCAAAAAGTACCACAAAAGACAAACCTCTGGTGAATGGCTGAGCTTTTAATGACTAATGAGAACAAGGAACAGAGACTCTGAATTAAATCATGAGCAAAATTTTGATGTCTATAGCACAAAACCAAGAATGGATTCAAAAGACAGCAGTTGCAAGGCCTTCAGAGAAAACACAAAAGATTTTAAAATATGAACTTGAATCAAGTCTAAATTTATCAGACAGGCTTAGTATCTGCTATAAACCGATAATAAAGGAGGAAAGATCAAGCACACTATTACTGCTAGGACAAACTCATAAATTCTTAAGGAAAGAAAGAGAGGTACTTTATTGGGTTTGCATGGCCAGGTTTTGATTTTGGGGTTACAGTGGTGATTTCTGTGAGAAGGTGCCAGAAGCTTCCCCCATGTCTGACAGAGCCAATGACAGCCAGCTCCAGGACAAACCCACCGCTGGCCAAGTCCAAGCCTGTCAGCACTGATGGTAGCACCTCTGGGATAACAGATTTTAGAAGGGGGGAGAGGGTTGCTGTGCAACAGTGACTGCAGCCAGAGAGGAGTGGGAGTATGTGTGAGAAACAGCTCTGCAGGCACCAAGGACAAAGAGGAGGAGGAGGTGCTCCAGGCACCAGAACAGAAGTTCCTCTGCAGCTCCTGGTGCAGACATGGTGAGGCAGCTGTGCCCCTGCAGCCCATGGAGGTCCTCAAGGGAGCAGATTTCCACTGCAGCCCATAGAGGATCCCTTATTGGTGCAGGTGGATACCCAAAAGGAGACTGTGACCCTGTGGGATGCCTGTGCTGGAGCAGGCTCCTGTTAGAACCTCTGGACCTGTGTAGAAAGGAGTCCATGCTGGAACAGACTCCTGGAAGAACTTGTGACACCACAGGGAGCCCATGTTGGAGCAGTTTGTTCCTGAAGGACCTACACTAGAGCAGTTTGTGAAGAACTACAGCGAGTGAGAAGGACTGACAGTGAAGAAGTCTGTGGAGGACTGTTTCTTGTGGGAGGGACCCCACTCTGGAGCAGGGCAAGAGTATGAGGAGTGAGCAGGAAGCAGTGGCAGAGACAACCTGTGATGAACCGATCACAGGCTCCCTTACCACTGAGGGGGAGAAGGTAGAGAATTTGGGAGTAAAGTTGAGCCCAGTAAGAAGTCAGGGGTGTGGGGCAGGTGTATTAAGATGTAGTTTTGCTTTCTCATTATCCTACTTTGATTTGTTTGTTAATAAATTAAACTAATTTCCCCAAGTTGAGTCTGTTTGGTTCATGATGGTAACTGACAAGTGATCTCTCCTTGTTCTTATCTCAACCCACAAGCCATCCTTACATTTTCTCTCTCTGTCCAGCTGCAGAGGGACATGACAATAGCAGCTTGGGTGGGCACCTGGGTCCAGCCAGGGTAAAACCAACACAATTACAAAAATATTTGAAATTTTTTTTTTTTAATCTCTGAAGAGTAATTGCAGGTCAAGCATTGCATTACTATTGCTTCTTCCTATTTGCACTGCTTTCCTACTGCCATGGCAAGGTTGGGACTTCTCCCACAGTACTAAAACAAAATGTTTTCTTTCTCTTCTTTCCCTGTGTCCTAGTATTTTATGAAATAGTATGTGTTGAATGTTGCAGGCCAAGTAAAATTTACTACCATAAGGAAGAGCAGCACCTTCTTACCAGTGGGGTCCCTCCTGGAAACAGCAGGAAAGACAGGTAACAGAGCCAAGAATGTCCTCAGTGCCCCCATAACTTCTTTCTGAAGGTCTGACTCTTCACGCAAGATAAAGCCCAGCCAGGAATGCACTTAGGGCCAAATTCTGCTCTCAGACTCCTGTGGTAACAGCATGAGAGCATTTCAGTTCTATTGGGAAATATTTTCTCTTTGTTTCTTGACAGCATCTTCCAGCGTCTTATGCTGCTGTAGAGATGCAGTTTTGAGACAAAACCCATGTATGTAGCGCTTTTCTTGATCCTCTTTTTCTACCAGCTTTTATGTTTGATGAACACTCCTCCTTTATGTGTGCTCATTTACCTTTCCTTTGTGTATTCACACTCACTGTATCAGAGCAATGGGATCTCTCAATCCAGGCTCAGCAGCCTCACCAGAAGCCTGTGCCTGCTTTCTGCCCCAGGGAGCCCAGCCAGAAAAGGGGTAAGAGGAGATCTGTGAGTATCAGGCAGGGAAGTGCAGACCAGGAAGCATTCCTCAAAGATGCTTATGCTGCCTTATAAGAAATGCAGGGAAGGAAGAGTGTATAGTAAATAAGTGGACAGGCAGCATCAAAAAAAAAGGCTGGATCCTTCCTTTTCTTCCTCTTTCTTTTGTGTCTTTTTTTTTTTTTTTTCTTGTGTTTGGTTGGTTGCTTGCTTGGTTTTGTTTGTTTGGGTTTTTTTAGTGGGGAAGGACCACAGCCCTTTAAGTTTTGACGTTGTAAAACAGATAGAGGAAAGCAGGGATGGAAGAGAGAAGTAAGGGCTGCTCCCTGCCAGGGAAGGTGGGAACACAGGCAGGGACTATCTTTGACATTGCCTGCAACTAAACAGGGAACACTTTCATTTTAAATGTGTTGCTCTGACTCAATTTTTTTAACTTGCAAGGCCCCTCAAGTGGTTTTTTTTTTTTTTCATTTTCCTTTTCTTTTAGAGCAACTTGCAATCTTGGAATACAGACAAAAGGTAAACGTAACAAATCTTCAGGGCCACTGGTTCTTTAGAGCTGCAATTATCTCTCTCCAGGAGTGATGCAACACAATCACATCACTCTCTTGCTCCATCCACCAGATTCCTGCTCCCACTCAGCAGGGCCTGGGCACACTGATGAGAAGTGAATGGTCTAGGCAAAGGGTTAAAAATGAGCTATCAGATCTTAAGTTGTTTACCAACTTCTCTCGAATCTCAAGGATCTTTGTAGTGGCTGAGGCACAGGCAAAACAGAAATCCTTGCTTTAGGGGCAGCCTCAAGAGTGGAGACAAAACATTAGAGCCCACCGAGGGCCCCAATCCACCTCTCCTGCATCCTCCACCACCTCTCTTGCCACATGAGGAAGGAGCTAACCACTGTTTCCTTGACCCTCACCCGGTCTGCCCAAGGGAGGGAACAGCACTTGTGGTGCCCTTTCCCACCTACTCTGATGGAAAAGGACTGGGAGCACTGACGTGATTTGCACCACCCCCAGAAAGGCATTGAACTGTGTCTGAGCGTGGAGGAGAGGGAAATATTTGCACTGAGCTCTCCACTTTGCTTTACAGAGGACTGTCAGCAGCACCATCTTGTGCTGTTCCCTGCCAACATCCTGTCCTGACTGACAGCAGCGTGCTCACTGCTGAACAGGACACAAAAAGAAGACACAAGTTTATAGCCCACGATATAAAAAAGGAGGTCACATCGGAGAGCATGCCTTGGAAGACAGCTATTGCCATCCTCATATTTATTAAAGTGCTGCTGAAAAATAAATCTGGGTGCGGTTGCTTTATCTGCTGAGATACTTCTGCACAGCATGCACTGAAGAGATTAGAGGGGGAATGGAGGGATCTATTGTGTTCACCCCACCTATGTCTGTGCCTTTGGGAGTATGCAGGATGAAATTGCTGTGCCAAGGGTGGACCTCCACACAACCCTTCATCTAGAGATCCAGTTAGAAATGGTAACGGACACCCAGGTGTTGCACTATCCCTAAGTCCAGAGGTAGGTTTCATCCAAAGTGCTGTCAAAATAAGACAGCTACAAACACAGGGTCTCCAGTCTTGTTTTCTCCTCTGTGGCTTCATGAGCACATTTGTGTTATTCCTTTTTCGCTGCTGGGTGCCTGCATGAAAGTGGTCCTGACCCAGAAGGCTCCAATCCTGCCCTTTGCTCCCAGTGGGGCAGTGACAATGGCCTGGGCAGACCTGGGTGGGGGGATCCATCAGTGTGGTGGTGAACTCTGATATGGAAATGTGCCAGGTCATAAGGAGACCAGTGCTGGAACCCACTGCTCCCAAGCAGCTCCTGCACTGCCGATGGGGACACCCCAGCTCCCTCTGAGGATGTTTCCCTGCAGCAGCAGTCTCTCCTCCCTGAGACAAGCTGCACCCATGAGTAATGGTATGTGGCTGCAGTAAGAAAAACCTGCTCCGCTAGGCAGTGCAGAGGCTCTATTGCTCTGCTCAGCAGCAATGACAGTGACAAAATCTGGTACTAAATTATTTCTATTGGACACCAAATCCATAGAGGTAGCAGTCAGGGCCAGGCCGAAACTGTAACTGCAGCATCTCTACCTCTTAGCTTTGTTTTTATCTTTGAGACCTGAATCTTGGAAAAAGTGTTTACCCCAGAACTGAGTGGATTTGTCTTTGGTATGAGCCTCAGTAGGCTGGATGATGTTTACACACCAATGTTTCTTCTCAGCTTCTGATCCCGTAGGCCAGAGCAGAAAGGTTTTGCGAAGGTCTGGTATTCTGACAAGCTTTGAGAAAATCTGTGACTGGGTAAAGAAGAGAGACACAAGCTGCTGCCACATAGAGCGTGGGCTCCACAGCCAAGTGTTGTGTGGCCTCAGTTGCCCATGGGTGTGCCCATCCTAACCAGGGCCAAGGCCACCAGCAGCTGGCCACGAATCCCAGCAGCTGGTGGCTGACCTGGCACTGAGAGGACTGCAGGACACAAGGAGGAGCAGTGGTAACATGAGTCAGTGACACAATGAGAGAGATACCAGGGAGTTGTAGCAGAGGTGGCAGAGGGAAGCGAGATGTCTGTAGCAAATCCACCTGTGCTAGGGATAACCGCCTTCCCAGGGCCTATGATCATGCATGGAAAGAAGTTGGAAACATGATCTCAGAGCACCTTAAAACTGCAAAGTATCTGAAACTAAGTAAGTTCTTTAGATGTGTTCTTTTTAAAATCTCAATATTCTTAAACTAACTCCATTATTTTGGGCATACAAATTGTAATTTCTGGGTACTTTACACCAAGCCAGGTTTCTACAGGGATGTCAGTGCATGTGACAACTTTCGGGTGCCTCCCTCAGATGGCAGCTTAAACATAGTACCCTGAAAGTTCCCCTTCTTCTTCATCAGTTCATGCTGGAGTGGCTGACTTGGACACAGACATCTGAGGATATCTGAATCCAGGCAACATCCCTCCTCGCAGTGCTTTTCAAAGCCCCTCAGGTATTAGCATCTGTTTAGACACAGCCAAATTTCCAACCTACTGGCCACATTGCAACAGTGGCTCCTTGTTTTATCTGAGTCCTGTTCTGGAAGGGGTGGTGCCATGAAAGTTCAGGGGATCAAATGACAATTTGCAGAACCGTAATTTCTGGGCTTAAAGATGCATTCTGGCTCCACTGGAAGTGTAGGATCCCAGGGATGGAATCTGTGGGGTACCACAGCCATTCAGAGCTTCAACATTGCATGTCAAGACAGTCTCCACTACTTTATGAAAGCTTCAGGAAAATAAGAATGCAAAGCTGGAGTCATTGACTGTTCCTATCAATTTACTGGCATTGCTTGTTTGCTTCCCCTTCCCCCAAATTTTTAAATATGAGTCAAGTGGCAGAAAAATCTAGAAGCGATCATAGACATTTTCCCATTTGCTTCTACTTGAGAACTGTTTAGAACAGACACAGTTAAAGAAAAATACAAACATAAACAAATCAATATATATGAGTATTACACTAAGGAAAATAATATCCTGCTCCATTTTTTTTTTTCCTCAGCAAAGAACATTTTACATCTGTCCTTTGCCTGGCTTTATTACTTAGGTCTTCAAGCACTCCAGTAAGTGCACACCAAAGAGGGAAGTGCCAGCATGGGACCTAGTTTACACCAAAACCTCTGCCTTGCTCTCTGTATAGCTCATAAGGCAAGAAACCCTTGCCTCTGATCAAATTGGAAAACATTTCATACACCGTATACATCTATCTACCATTCCCACCAGGCACAATTTTCATAGCACTGCCATAAGCTATTGAGGGTCTTTTTACCTTCCTGTAATCATTCCTGACATTTTTTCAACAACATAAAGACTATGAAGATAGCTAGGAGTGGGTGGTATTCCTGGATTTAAGCTGAACAGAGGAAGGAGAGAGTTTGTTTATTCTAGATTTCCAGTCTCAAGTGGCAACAGTTGTTTTATTGTATTGTTTTTTCCTGACAAGTTATTTTGAATAAACAGAGCTGCTGTTACTGCTGTTTAAGGTGGCACTTGCTACATCGTCAGCTTACAGCCTCCTTAGGCTCCTTTGATGTCTCCTGTGGTTGTTTCTCAGTTCCCTCTTCCTTTTGAGATACCTCTGGGTCCTTGTTTCATTATGTTGAGTCACGCATAAGACAGACCGATGTGCTTGTGGTGCAATGATGAGGCTGGTACTGAGCCTGCACTGTCTGTAGTAGTTTATTATTGCTGGCAGTGAAAAAGAAATCTAAACCTGGCAGCTCAGCCTGCTGTGAATCAATATTTTACAGGTAGTGTACTTTGAAGAGATGACACAAAGACAGACTTGAAGGAGGAGAGATGGGGGGAAGGGAGGAAAGAGAGGAAGAGAAAAATTTACCTTGACATCGGTTGGCATACTTTTCCACCAGAAGTGAGGGAAAACAAGCACCAGGCATTGGTGCTGAGGCTCTCTCACATAACAGGACTCTGCAGCCATTACAGGAGCATTTATTCCCTGCTTGCCTTCCCTGCTATTTTTCTGCTGCAAACCGGATAAAACACGTAAATTATCAATCTAGCAGAGAACAAATCTGCAGTTTGGGATGAGTACAGAGCCAGAGAACAGAGGGGTACCCCCCTGGGGGGTCCTCAGAGCCAGAGTCCCTCTGCAGCAAAAGACCAGGGAGGGAAGGCACCTCCTGTGATGCACCAGCCTGTGCCTTTTCCTGCTTCTGTCTTCAAGCTCTTGGCAAAATTTGATTTATTTTTTACCTTTTTTCTCCTTTTTAGACTGATCTGATTAAGCAATTTTTAGTTCTTTGTCACTGTACAATGAAGGATCTTTCTTAGGTACCGTATGGTAATAAAGCCTTTCATTACTTTGTGCTGGCCACCCATTTTCTTCCTGGTGAAAATCAAGATATCAGTTACAATCTGCTAAGGCCTGAATGGCCTGACTCCAGATTATCTGAGAAATGATCTCTCCCTACCCACCTCATTTTTACATCTGCTTTTAAATAGGACACTTTGGCTGTTTAACTCAAAGGTAAAGCTGGCAGGAGCCAGACTCAGGCAGCTCCTCAAACTCTGCAATTCCCTGCCCTTGGATAAAAGCTTGAATCCTTTTTTTTTTAAGGTACATCATACTGGCTTCTCTCATTTGCCCTCGTTGTTATAACAGGCAATAAGGCTTAAATATCCTGTTGGCTGGCACCTAGAATCCAGCGGTATGACCAGCTGCGGGCTTCAGTCTCCAGGCTCTGCTCATCCACTATCAGAGGACTGCAAAATCCCAGGGGGGACCCCAGAGTAGAAGCCTTATCAAAAATATGCGAGGTATAATGTCACAGTGACAGATGCATCTCATAAACACATATGGGGATGTCAGTCTTGTATTGAAATGAATATAGTGGTTAAAATTACAGAATGGTATGTATTTTACAGGGTTTGGACCAACATGTGAATGGAAGGGGGGAATGAAAAGTCTACACCTTGATATTCATTAGCACAGGGCCAATAAATTACAAAATTTTGACTAGCACACCAACAGTTACTATGTTTTATGTTGAAATCTGAATAAAGTGAAGCTTTCTAGAAGAAACTAGAATCATATTTCTCCACCTGTGCAGAATGATACTCCAAGTGAGAAACATAGCTAGGAGATTTAGTGCAGCAAGACATCCCTAGGGATAGAGACATAACTTTACAAAGATTAAGAAGTTTGCCCACAATTTTACCAAAAAAAAAAGGACTAAAGCTTAAGTTCACACTTTCCCACAGTAATTTAGAGATTCTGCATTCTTACTTTGACACAACATGCATCAAAATTAAAAATGTGGCATCAATTAAATACCAGATAGTCTGTTTTTTAAAGTTGATTGTTACCCTTATCAAGAGAAGTCAGTAAGACTAAGTCAAAGCAAGTTTATATATGCGAAGAAAACGGAGGCTTGGGATCATGGAGGTACCATGACATCTTTCTGGACTTGAAGGCTGACTTGTAGTTTGCAAGAGATTCCAATAGTGGACATATCGTGTCCATTTTAGGAGCCAGAGGAAAAGTACTTGTGTTTCAGGGAATCCATCAAGAAGAAACATCAGGTCTCTAGTTCTAACACCCTCATCATAAAAATGTGTATAACATAATGCCTAACAGTTCAAAGACACACTGTGATGATAATTATTAGCAATAGCACATGAACCCTACAAAGCAATTTTGGTCAGGTATAAAAGGATTATTTGATCTGATCATAGAGAGTTACAAACCAAATTACTTCTGATACAAGAGATGTTATTAGTGATCTCCATGGCCTTCCCGACTCATCTAAAAATTATTTTACACATTTGAATAATGGAAAGTGAAACAATATAGATTTCCGCTCCGCTTTGCCAAACTGTATAGATGAAAAGACCCTTAATCCACATGTGTGTACCTAGAATAATGACTGATCCAGGCTTACTTTTAAGTCTGCACTCCCTGATGAGGTTGATAATGAGCTGACATGAATTAAAGTAAATAAAACTCATGAGACCTATAACCTGGAACCTCTGTGTCTTGGAATTGAGGTCTTGATAATTGCTTAACTTACAACACCATATCATTTTAAATGCTGAATTACAAACAATTTGAGGGAACGCTATGCTGTGCCCATGACATAACAGCTGTGAAGTCTTACATGCTAAAATGAATGCATCCCCACTGCAGGTTAGTTTGACTCAATTCTTCAAATATGAACACACTTTCCATATGAAATGCGCGACTGGCATTATAAAGCCTTCAGGTTTCTCCTGCAGCAGCCCTTGCACCACAGACAGGCACATTATCCCATGTGCACAAGCATCTGTTGACGGAGGCTCCCCGCTCACACCCTCCCCCTGCCCTGCCAGCGGCCAGGGAGAGGACAAGGCTCTGGCCACAGACATCTGATGCTGGAAAACAAACTGAGTTCACCAGTGTGTCACTGACCCACAAGGGAAGCAGAGGCAGCTTCCTTTCAGTCCTTCGGGGTCATCATTAATAACAGATGGAATAAATCCAGGGCTGATGCAGTGCTGCACATCCCAGGGTGCTGAGCAGTATTGCTGGCCCCAGGCTGCAGGCAGGGACGCTGATGTGCCCAGGCTTGCTCAGGGCAAGACCGGGTGGCAGGGTTGAGAAGGGCATTTGGGTTCCTGAATACAGCCAGTTTTTTGGTGCAATACCCTCTCCTTATGACCCCAGCCAATGGGATAAAAGTTTGAATGGAAAGAGAGGTATTTAGAGGGGTGGAGGGAAACAGAGGCAAAACCAGACAGTGAAATAAAATTTATATTTCTATAGCTAGTTCTTATGCTACACAAAGACTTTAGACACACAGACTGCACCAAGTGGATGAACATAGCATATAGAACATTGTTGCCCTTGTCCATGGTGCAGACATAGCCAAAGCATTTTCCTTCATGTTCAAACTTTTCAGAGACAGGGCTGTCAGATCAACTTTCCCACCCTGTTTAACACACAAACCATCATCCACACTAATTTTTAATCTTTGAACATTGCAAGAACATCTCACACATCAGCATCCTCTATCTTTTCCTTTGCCCTTCTAGGGCCTTCCTATTTTTAGGCTTCTAGTTTGCGTCTCAGCAAACCTTGCAACCTTCTGTCTACTCGTAAGACACAGCAGCTTTTTTCTACCCCAAAAACTCTCTTGGGTTTTGGAACTGATGCCCACTGCTTACAGTTACTCTTAGCTGACCATTAATCAGCTGGGTTTCCATTATAGTTATTTGTTTACCTAGTGTGAAAACCAAGTATCTCAGTGCAATTACCTGGCATACACTGGATACTTAATATGTGCTGTTAATAAATTATTCAGGAGAAAGTCTTTCCCTTCAGTCTGTCCTACTGAAACGATGGCTGCTTTTAAAAGTTACCTTTGAAACTTTGGCAGTGTTATAATTAAATCTCAACTGTGAGAGTCAGAAGTTATATACCAAACTATGAAAAACACATTGAAGTGTTAATTTACAAGGTAATAAGAGGAATCTATTCCTCAGCTGAAGTTTCAACTTTTTGTTAATATTCTACTATTTTCTCCTCATGTTTTCATCACTGTAATCAAATTCCAGTTTGTGGGTATTTTGGGTGCAGTGCTTTGGGCTCAAAGAGTTGAAACTGCTGTATTTTTTCAAAGCAGCATAGAAAAAAATCCAGAAAGCTTTATTCTTCTCTGTTTTTCTGTGTTTTTGCAAATTCACTGCTTCAGTTACGCTGACTGTTGCTTCCCTGTGTGATCTGAGGTGGGCATCAGAGCCTGCACAAAGCCTTCCAGGTCTCCACAGCCCATCTGGTGCCAGCAGGAAAGGCAAGGGACAGAGCACACACTGCACCTCTCTGGAAGCAGGTACCCATGAGCAGTCTTTCAACAAACTTCAGCTTCCAACAGCACAGGACAGCAGTCACATTTTTTTAAATACCTAAAGGCAAGAGTCATGATCATCAAGAGCAACGTCACAGAAGCACCTTAAGAATAAGAGTCAGGATAAGGCCTTATGCCTATAATCATGATCTACTTTAAATGCTATTACACAGTATTCCCTCACTAAAACCAATGACAATTTTGGTGCAAAGAGAAAATTATATGTATCAGAAAGTTCTAAAACCATGCTACCCCTCACCTCATGAATTTATGTGAAAAAAAAAAAAAACTGAATAGGTGTTGCCTTTACACCTGCTTGCATTGGCTGGCTTGTGGAAGGGCATTTTTGGCTCTTGCCTTATGCAGTCCTTGTAGATTTTAAGAAAAGTTTTGTTTGCATATGATTGCCCCTTTAAAATCAAAGCAAATTTGATGGGAACAAAAAACTTGTATCTTTATGAATAACATTGTTATGTTACGTGATTTAGCTTTCACACTGAGAAAAACAACTATTTAAAAACAAGAGCTGAAATAATTGCATTTCACAAGGGTAACGTTATCTTACGCTGAGCTCTGAAGCTCACAGCACTGTTACACTTAACTCCACCCTTCACGGTAGTTGTAAACACATCAACGTGTCTGTTCAGCTGTAAGATGCTGAATAGGAAGAGTGCTTTGCAATTTGAAAGGAACCAACTTGTAAAAAGCTGGGACAATTTTGTGACTCATTCCCTGCCTCCAAGAGAAGGTGCATGAGCCATTCTCATTCCTAGGCCTGTGTTGTCCAAATGTGAGCAGGCAGTTTCATTTCAATAGGCTGATGACCACTCACTAGGTTGGAATTTTCTGGAGGCAAAATAGGAAACTCAAGTGCAGTGCTGCTGTCAAACACAGGACAGGCACCTGTCAGAAGGATGCTTTTTCTGCTTTGAAGCCAATGAGCAGTTGCAAGGCTCACAAATATTGCAAAAGAGCAATTTAACCAATTCCTGCTTACAAAGCCAACAAACACAACCAAAAAAAAATGTCCAGGCACTCTGCCAATCCATCTGAACGAGAGTCCCAGCTTCAGTGAAGCACTGTGATATAACAGTAGCACAGTCATTATGGACCAGGCACCAGCTATTTTTCAACCCCTCTGAAATCATCAGGCTTCCATCAGACAAAAATTGAAAATCAGATACATACAGATGTGGAAGAAAATCCATCCCTTCCCCCACATGAAAGGCTTACCCTGGATTTTGCTTCAGGAGCAAGACTGGGTGCATGGATGGGTGTTACTTTATATATTCCTTATGCTGTATTTATTGTGTTTATAGCAGCCAGGATAGTAGACAGCCAATGAATTAACATAACAGCTTGCAAAGCTGGTGTGAAATATGATTTTATATACAAAAATCTATCTGAGATCAAAGATACAGCATCAAGCCCTATGAGGCTGCCAGTTGGAAACTCAGTTGATAAAGGGCATAAGAAACAGCTAGCAATACTGCATTTAAAGAGAAACTCAGCCTCCAAGTGAGCCAAGCAGGTATAAACTCCCTTGCTGAGAACTGCAGATCTAATCTAATCTGCCCACCCATTTATAGGATGCTACACTTGCAGCATTTAAGCACCTTACAAAGATAATCACAGTCATAAAATAGGCACATGCATGTGGTCTCCTAATCCACACAGTCCCCATTTCCTTTCATTCCAGCACCAAAATACCTGCAATAATATACATACGCCATCAGGACACAAGGCTATATGCAGGCATTTTGGAAAAGAGGCTGTTTTTCTGCTATGATGAAAGTGAGAAATATCCACATTAATTTTGTATTTATGTCTGCTTTTGCCCTGCTGTTTGCTATCTGGTTTCAAAGTGTTGGCTGCTATCGGAGTTTGCCACACACTGCAGGAGATCATTCTATGACTTTAGAGAGCTCAGCAGCTGATATTCACCCAAAAACTCACATATTAAGGTTGGTCCTGTTCAAACTGGGCACAACCACCCTTATCTTAAGGCAGGGTTGTGTTCCTTCAGCTGGACAACCTCAGTAAAATGAGTGAGCAGGGAGGGACATGGTGTTAGCAAAAGTAATGCCAGCTCCCAGAAATGGACCCATCTGTGACAAATCAGGCTTGCTCTCATCCCAAGGGAAATGGCAGGCTGTGAGCCAGGAGCAGGCAATACAGGTTGTTTCTTTTTACACTGGCTGCTGCATAGAAAGTAAATAATGCTGTGGTGCGACAATGCTGATTTGAGTCACTACAGCTCACTCTGGGCACTGTCCTTTGGGGGAGCAAACACAACAGACCACCCAAAACAGCACGTTTACAAACAGGAGTGGGAGCCAACCAGCAAGAGGGAGCTGTGTCAGGGCTCCCAGGTCTGTGAGGGAGGATGCAGGCTGCTGCCCAGATCAGAAAAAAGCACTCACAAAAGGTGGATAGAGGTTCAGCTTACTTTCCAGTGGTGATCCCTTTCTCATCACCCATTCATTTTCTACTTTCCATCACCTTAGCATCCACACAAGACAGTTCATTTTCTTTGCTGACATCTTCTAACTACAGATTGAAATTCTCCGGCTCTTGGAAGATATACAGCTGCATCTTTGAGGGATGCAAAGGCAAAGAAAACGCACTCTGTGTCTCCAATACAGAGCATTCTGATCTGGAAGCCACAAATCCCTAGTAAAGAAGAAACTAATCCCTGTAAAGGAATGTTGGAGGAAAGCAATTGGCCAATGCTTGGCTTTCTATCCTGCTTCACTTGCCAACAGATGATATGTAGGCTGTCAGGAGTCAAATAATTCTCCTATTAAATTTAATGATAAAAACTACACAGACTGCAGGGTGCTCACCTTGACTACACAAACCTCCCACAAGGAGCCAAAAACTATGTTCCCTCACAGTTTAGAACCCAGAAGTTAATGCTTAGGAAAATCCTAGCCAAACTGCCCCCTGACATCTCTGAGGGATCCCAATCTGTACTCCCCAGTCTGTGCTCAGGTCCCTCGGGTTTATTTTGCCTGTCGTCCCCTGCAGCACTGCCTGTTCCTCAGCACATCCTTTTCTCCCTTGGGTGCCTCGTAGTTCACAGGGGATCTCAGTGAAACCAGCAACACCAGCCAGTAATAAAACAGTTTTAAAAGAATACCTAAATCACTTGTACAAAAGCAAGAACACAAGATACAGCTAAGATACACAGCTATGGTACCCCAGATATCAGTTTTCCATAGCACTGTTTGTTCCTCATTAGTAAACATTTTCTTTAAATTATCTTGGATACTCATTAAATATTATCAGCCACTTAGAACCAAAGGATAATTATGAGTTTAATGAAGCGTATACCAGCTTGCTGAAGTCTAACGTTTGTTTCTCTGCTGGGACTCCATTTTACTTTGCACTTATCCTTCAGCAAAGCTCCTCTACAAAGTCACTTTGGCAATAAGAAGTATTTAATTAGATTAATGAATTTTTATCACCTCTCCTAGGGATTAGGCTTGTTAAATCCTGGCGACTAAAGAACAACAGATTTTTTATTACTAAATGTTTAGGGAGGCGTTGGTTGTGTTGCTGTGGCAGTCCTCATAACTCAGGCTGCTTTGGGCAGTTCTACCTTGTATATCCCTCGGTAGGCGAGGGATATTTGGCAGTGGCAACCTGTGCCTTCAGTCAAATCACAGAAATCAAAATGCAAATTAGGGTGTACAGACTCCAGACAGGGCTTCCAGCAGCTGACTTTATCTCAAAGTTTTCTAACTATCTCTGTGGGAGGATTAATGAAACCACTCATCACGGGGTCCTCCGAATTAAAAAAAAAAAAAACACCCCTCCGAGGGGGCCCCCAAAAAAAAAAAAAAAAAAAAAAAAAAAAGGGAAAAAAAAAGAGGGCTGGCAATCTCTTTTTGGCTTTGCTAGACAGCAGTGCTACTGTCTGAGCTAAGGTAACTCTTGGAGTATTTGCTCTTTTGGTTGCTTTTTGTCACAATCGTAATTACAGCTTGGGAAAATGGTTTTAGATGCTGCAATGAGACAGAAAAGAGCATGGCCCCTCCATCCCAAGGAGTTTCCTGATAAAGGATTCATTGTGCCATGTCACACAGGATGACATGAAGCACATTTCTTACACAACACCACTCAGTGATGAGCCAGCGGGCTCCTGAGGCGCAGCCTGGGAAAAAAATTTGGGCCCCACTCACCAGTGTAATGGATGCACTTGATATTGTGATCATACGCACTTTCATCGTCCTGATCATTTGTACTTTGAAAGCACAGTTGCATTTTTACAGAGATGCGCTGAAGCAACCTCACAAAACAAGTAACCAAGCTCTTAGATCTGGCTAGCCGAGTGCCCCTCAAGACTGATGAATGTTTGGCATTAGTTATGAGACTTTGCAGTGGGTGTCTCCAGTCACAAACACAACATGGGGGGAATTTGTGTGACTCAAGCCTTGTTTCAGCTGCACACAAATGATGGTTACCGCTGCTGCTCAAGTAAGCATTTGTGGCATTTTTCATCCAAGCAGGTCATTTGAAAAATGCCACAAATTTTAAATGGTGGTAAATGGGCCAAGAAACACAAACCATACAGCTAATGGAATTTCTGTTCCTAAATCATCTGGACACTTTAAAATCTCCACCTTAATGACCTGCCATACTTGGAGGACAGGCGTCATATTAGTGTTGGGACCAGCACGGCAGAAGTCCTGCCATTCACAGCAGGGATCAGTATATAGTTATCATTATTCTGGATCTGTCTTTAAACATGAAACATCAGTATCACATTTCTTCACTCAGCACAGCCCAAAATCCACTTGCAAAAACTGAGTATCAAGCATCTAGGTTCCCCTCCTCAGCTGGGCTATGATGGCAGCCTTGGTGGTTTCCCTGTTCACAAGAAGTCAATGCCACTTCCCAGACAAGTGGCTTCAGAGAGTTTGTAGGAAGGAAAGGAGATAGTGGCAGTAAAAGAGACAGCAATGGCATCAATTTTGACAGGCTGTCACAAAGCAACAGGGAAGGGAGAAGGCGAGGCTGATGCAAAGAAATGACATTTTTACAAAGTCGTGTCTGTGCTATTGCACCTCTGCACAGATCTGATGGCCGTGGCCAAGCCTGCAGGGCCATGCAGGATTTCGTGAGCCGCCATGGGCCCTCAGCTGAAGGCGTCAGACCAGCGTCGGTTCACCAGCGCTCCACATACGCTCCCTAGGCTCAGGCAATTTCCCAGGTGTCTGGATTCAACCATGCAGCTGTTGGCCCTCCCAGCCACGGAATGGCTGCATCCAGCCTCACCCGCTAATGTATGCACACTTCTGTGCCCATCTGTCTTCAATAATCTGTCCCCCAGGACCAGCAGAAAGAAGGAATAATTAAGCCGTTCCATTAAGGAAAGAGGATGTTTTTGACCAGAGAAAGTAACTTACCCGTTTAGCTCATCTCATGGACCAAGTAAAATGTGCGCTCATTGACCACTTATGCTGCAAGTGTGTAGTGATTTGAACTTGTTAATGAAGATAACTCTCTGTGCTGGGAGTGCTAGAAGAGGACGGAGGGTTAGAGGGGAGCACTGTAGTTTATCTGTATTCTGCAGAGAGCATCTGAGTAATAAAAGTCACCTTCCTCAGAAACCTTTGCCCAAGAGTGAACTCAATTCCTCACAGCATGTTTAAAAGAGTCCCGTAAGACACCTGCATGAATAATACTGAGTAGGGCATGCTCACTGAACTTCCTGGGATGCTGAATTCAAAGGGGAAAGAAAAAATGGTCAGAAGCAGAAAGAATAGGAGGAAAGAGAAAGGGAGGGCAAGAAAACCAGGATATGGGTAAAAAATTGAAGCAGGATATGAATCAAAAACTGCAACTGTAAACAAAGCTTACTGATGATTTACCAAGGGGACAAGGAAAAGGACAAAACCGGGGTACAAGAAATTAACGGCATTATCTCATATATCTGTTATTGCAAATACAATGGGACTCTTCCTCTGAAAAATCTGTCTTGAAATAGATTGAGAGAAGCTTCTTTCAATTACTAGCACATTAAACTCCAAACTCCATGGTGTCACAGCAAACAGAGAGGGGGAATGACTCTGAGGGGAAATGAATGATTAGGACTCCATCCACATCCCAGCTGCGACAGGATGTGTTTTCACAACACATCAACTGTTTAAATCATTTGATCTTCTTATTGTCTGACAGAGCAAATTAAAAATGCGATCTGCTTTCATGAGGCTTCCTGGTTCAAATCCTGCAACTTTCCTTTCTTTTTTTTTCATCCGCTTTTTAAGTTAATTAGAGCTCAGCTTACAAATCCCACAGCAGTGATCCATGGGTGATCCTGGGTGAAAACCTATCAACTCGTGGAGTGAAAGGCTTTTTATAGCTGTCTCTGCTTGGGAGACTGAGGGCACAGAGCAAAGCGTGGCTTCTGAAAGGCTCTGGGGCTTTGCTGTGACCCAGACATTCTGTTGTGCTCGTAGGCAAGGGAAAAGACGCGCTTGCTGCCCGTGGGGCTGCCTTCCCAGCACTGCCTGTCTCAGGAGGGATTGAGCCTGTGGAGGCAGCTGAAGAGGGCAGGAATATGAGGAGAGGAGTGAAAATTGCACAAGAGGTTGAGAGCAAAAATGGTGGGGAAAGGAGTAAAATCTCTGGCAGGCTGGGATCCTGGCCAGCTGCCATTGCAGACGCTCTGGTAGACACCAAGAAACACTCAAACACCCAAAAATGCCTAGGAGGAGCAAAGGCATGAGGACTGACAGGCATGTTAGTGCAGCCTTTGAACACAAGGTGAAGTTTCAAAAATTCAAACATATTAGAAGTCAGCACATTTTTCTAGGGAAGTGACAATGAGGGACACAACTTTCCTTGAAGGCAATGAATGGAGAGGTGTAGGGCACTAAGCACATTTAGGAGGCCCAAGCTGCCCTTTACAGATGGAGAAGCAATTCCAACCTGGTGGTAATTTTGATTTCTCAGTGCAGCACTGGGGAGCAAAGGTTTGTCTCTGGACTAATTGGTTTATGTTGAAAGTGAGTCGGAGAGGCCAGGAATTCACACCTGGGGCAAAAGCCTGACTTCAATCCCAAGCCTTTTGACCCACCAAAGCTTTCTGCTGCAGCTACCAGGAGATGAACCGGGCAAAGGTAAAATCTCTGAGACACTGTACACTGTGATACTGCATACATACACACTATATACATACATTTATAAAGATATATATATGTATGTATATATGTATGTGAATGAAAGAGATCATTTGACCTATAGGGAAGGGCCATAATTTTATTCAGTGTTTGTAAAGTGAGCAGCATAAAGGTGTCTGCAGATATTTGCTGTAGATCCATATTGCATCTTGCAGTTTAAACAATAATAATTAATGCATGATAATATAAACATTCCTATTAGCAAAGGTGCCTCAATCAGGTGACTTTTGTTTACATTTATTTCAAGACCAGTTTGGCACAGAGTATTCAAAGTTTCCAGCAATATTTCTGTTCCTATCAGCATAAAAAAGGCAGTTGTCAGTCCGAAAAATGTGTCCTAGCCATTGTTACAGGGGACCTAGAAATGGTATCTAATTGACGCTGCCATGATTATGCAAGGATGTCTAGTTCTTCCTAGCAGACTGTAGTTTGCAGAATAATTACTTTACAATAATTAAATGGAATTTACTAGGAGATGTACAAGAATACTACATGGTAGCGCTGTTGAGCATATGTGCTGGCTAAAACAATGTAATTGGAGTGTGAGGCAGCTGAGTAGATCACACAATGATTTTGCTTTGTACCTTACAGCAGGACCCACTGTGTTATGCTGTGTAACATGTTTCACTCCAGAGCATGGCAGGAGGCACAAAACACTGCACTATGCAGACCTTACTACTTTCAGAAAGCTTTTGAAAAATATGGGCAGCTTAATTCAATATTGCTAGCGTCTGGTACTGGCAGGAACTTATAAATCTCTTATAAATCTCTCTGTTTATCTGCAAGTGCAGAGATAGGGATGATGATGGATACATCTTAATACTATCTTTGTTGTTGCATATAGGTTTTAATTTAATTTTACATTATGTGGCATTTACTTTATCTGCTCAGATTAAACTAATTCTTCAAGGGACACAAGGAAGGTGACTGAAGGTGATACAGGCAGTCTCCCGTGGTCTGGATCTGCATAGGCAGCCCCTTCCAGCCAACTATGACTGGAGCCACCAGAGAATGTGATTAGAGGGGGAGCAGCATCTTCAGTGCTGGGCATTGGGAGAGATTTAAAAACTAAGAGAAAGTGAAGGTAAAACTATAATCTAATTTTGAAAAATGAGGATTAAAGGTTCCATTACTCATGCTGTTACCACTGTACATATGGAGGTAACACTATGTGATTTTGCTGGATAAAAATATTGGCCCCATGCAGCTAGTGTGGTGCAAGTAAATCCCTACTGTGTTTGTAATGAGGGAAGGTTAGGATCATGCAGATGTGTGACTGTAAGCCGGTTTAGTATTCGAGCTGGCATAATAGGAGGAGATTGTTCCTTGACTTACTGGCAAGTCTGGATATTCTCCACCATGTTGCAACAACAACAACAAAACCACCAGGAGACCGGCATGGCTCTGCACCGCATCTCCCCGCTTATCACCCTCTAATGCACAAATTGTGTGTCAGCAGGGAGGCTCCCTGCCTGGGGTGCTCCAGGCTTTCTTTCCCATGAGGCTGCTTTAATTTCATATATTTGGTAAGCATCTGTTTTTACAAGGGTAGCACAGTGTCTGGAATTGTGGAGGAAAATACCGTTGCAGATATTTCTAAGTAGTCAGAGACTTCTCTCTTAGTAGTCCAAGGATGCCCCAGGGACAAAGCTGCCTGCCCAGCTGGGCTTACAATTTAACCTGGAGAATAACACAGTCAGGGATACTCATGTGGGAAGGTGAGGGAAGAGGAGGACTTCCTTGCTGAACAGGGAGATCAATTCACATGTTTATCCATTGTCCATGCAGATTAGTGTAAAAAGAGTACATGAAGGTAGCAGAAGTGAGCTATCACAACTAGGAATGCTTTGGAGAAGGGGAAGGCAAAGCTACTTGGCGTTACCTGATGCACAGGGACATCACTTCTGCATCACTGAGGAAGGATGACAATTTTGGCTAACATAAGCAGAGACATAGGAGGGTGTGAGAGAAAACAGAGATGGATCAGTGGCTGGGAGAGGGACAGAAGAGAAGGAAGCTGGTAAGAAAAGAGAGCGTAGTAGGTGATCATGCAGGGGAAACAGAAAGCAAGAATTAGGGATGGAGTGATGGGAGAAATGAACATCTTTGAGACTGTGTGTACTGAGGAGAGACAGCGGAGGCTGACTCTGAGCTCTGTGGAAGGTGAGGAGCTACGTGCTGGTGCGTGGGGCTGGGGGCATTGGCAAAGGCAAAGGAAATTATATATCACTCTAATCTTCAGCATATTCCTTGTTGTCTGGGAATATACGTATCAGCTGGGGACATAACTGTGGAGGTCACTGAAATTAATTGTATTTTTACATTTCCCTCTGTTTCCCCCTCAGCTCCCACAGATGCACACACACCAATTTCTATAGGTGTAAATGTAACACTGATGTTTCTTTATGGTTAGCAGCATCACTCGTCTTGAACCATCACATTGCCATACGAACATTTTTTGATTCCATACCTCCCTCCATAATTCCTTGGGCATATAGAGAAGTTGTCATTTCCAAGGAAAAGAAAAATAAAAAAAGAAAACAAACAAACAACAACAACAAAAAAAAACCCAATCAAAAAACCCCAACCCTTTGTGTCTCCAGGAAGCTTTCCAATTTTGTTTATCTATTGGATCACCAAGAATTTTCTGGAGACTGAATTTTCTGACTTATGTGACTGAGTAGATCTGGATGCCTGAGGTTTAAAATTGCCTTACTGCTGCTAAGATTTTTCCCACCTCTAAGTCGCAGTGGATTAATTGTGCCTGGGAGATAACTAAGCAGGGACACGTTCACTGATGCTGACCAGAAAGACAGAAAAGGGCTGATGGGCAGGGACCCAAAAAGATAAATCAGGAAAACCACTCTCCAGTACACATGTAGATCCCAGATGTTGGGGTGAAGTGGGTCTACAGTAGTGGTTTTATTGCTCTATAACAAACAATTCATTGTGGGGGAAAAAAAAATATTGTATTGCTAATGTACCCTTAAACTGACATAGCATATATGAAATAAGGAGACATTTATTTCTGTGAGTATGCCTGCCCTTTGTTGAACACATTAGTGTATTGAATGCTGCTTTTAAAAAACACAATACTTGTTCCCCATATTTGTAATTTAAATTGTAAATATACTACAGTATCAGAAGGAGTATAAAAATCAATTCATGCCATGATTCTCTGTGTCAGCACATTGACTAGCAAAGCTGCTGCCACTCTGGCTTTTCCTGCATGAAAGCACCAAGGGAAATCAGAGTCCCAGAGCTCTCACAGAGAGTTTTGCACCCACTTCAGCAGAGGTGGGATTTCATTTGGGAGCTGTTGCAGTGTTCCTACCTGGTTCACTCATGTTCTGTGCATTTTCTTCATCTCCCACTCTAGAAACGTCTTTTCTTTATTTTTTGTAACAGTAGCCAGCACAGATAAGGTTTTATCCAAAATAAAAATGCTGCTGTGTTGGAATAAATGACATCTCTTGAGTCTTTAAAATCCTTACTTTCCCTTTTCCCTGAAAGATACAATATCTGAAAACCCTATCTCTTGGCCTTTTTTGTTACTTTGTTAATTAATAACAGCTGAGACATCTGCATTAGTATAGCACAAACATTTGGATCTGAAGAAGAAATCTACATTTTCTAACACTTGATGGACAATATTAAGTGATGAATACCAATTTTAAATTGCATGTTATAATAAATATATTTTGCATTTCAATAATTTATTGGAGAAGTCCCAACTGACAACTACCTTCCATTTACTAACCAGGCAAATGCCACCTTTAAAAGAGTCATATTCCTTCTCATCATCCATGTAAACTATTTTCAGATAGTGAGTGTCTAAGATTGTGTTTGTCCTGCTGCCAAATGAGCTAGCATGGATTGTTTTACACTGTTTAAATGGTACTTAGGGCATACACACAAAGCATGTCATCCATGTTGCTTTTTCCCGCTGCTGATCACTGTATTTTTCCTTTGGTGGACAGAGATTTTACGCCCATGCCTCTGAGAGAAAGACTGTGGAGAGATGTCAAGGCTTATTACTCAATAGAGGTGTCACACAACGGCACTTCTACGAATGACCCTAGCAGCGTTAAATTCAAGAAAACAGTGCTAAAGGGTAAATCTTTCATGAGGCCACATGAAATATTCCCACTTTTTTTTTTCCATATTGTAGGGTTTGAATTTCGTCTTTTTGACCAATATGATTATTTTTATGTGGCCATCTGAAATGATAAGGGATTATTACTTCTGGATCACAGATCCAAAGGTAGCCTAGATGTCCTCTCAATAATCATTGTAAAAATAGTCAGCAATTTTAGTACTCTCTTCATTTCCATAAAATATCTAACTTAATGGTTCAAATACTTGCCAGATAAGAGATACATGAAGGAGGGAACAAGGCTGTCCAGCGCTGGGAGTCCCCCTCACCAGAGAGAAGACCAGGCAGGTAGCAACTGACCCTTGTGACAAAGAAAGCCATATGACAAAGAAAAGCATGGAATGTATTTCAGTGACCATGAGAGGAGATGGTACTGCAGTTGCCAGATCCATCCCACTCTTATTGTTCTTTCTGGCTCCACCACCTTGGCACAGGCTGCTTGCTGCCAACCATCCCGGTGTGCGTTTCCATCCTGGTCTGGTTCCACCATTGTGGAGCAGTATGCAGGCTCTATTGCTGTGGACAAAGTCAAAATTCCATTGATGGTTTAGTGCCTGTTCTGACAAGATACAAAAGGTATCCATCTCCCAGCCTATCAGAGTAGCAAGAAGAATAAACACTAAATTCAGAAAATGTCACATATTTAACAAGCAGTTTTGGTGTTTTCATCCTGTTCCCAAATGAAAAGGCCTAATGTTTTCTGAAGTCTGATTTTTTAACAAAAAATAATTTCCTGTGTCAGGACAATGCAGCTTTAGAGTCATACATGTCTACTGCATATACTGTGAAACATGAGGAGATTTATACAGCAATCAACCACTTCAGCATCCTGAATCATTCCAAAGATAGATTGTCTGTAAATACGAGACCTTGAGGGAGCAGAAGATACAAGCAAGAAAGTACAGTTGATCTAACAAGCAAAAATCCTTAAAGTAGGGGATGGTCTTCAGTACTCAAAAGCATTTAAAAGAAAAGCTGGCAGTTTTCCATACAAAGACACACTGACAATGCAAGACAAGTGAGGGACAAGGGAGCTGCCAAATAGAACATGCCACTACAAACCTCTGCAGCATGGGAGAACCCAGACCACAGGAGGGGCCTCTCTACACTCATGCTCCTTCCTAACAGCACATGGGCAGCGGGGCCCCTAAGAGGGCAAGGGAACAAGTCTGCCTTTAGTGCTTCTCACACGGGTTTGTCTCCCCCTTCCAACACAACCTTCTCCAAGGTCAGACCCTTGGGGGACCACTGGTGGCTGTGACAGAAGTCCCACTGCATCCAAAGAACCCCAAAGGGAGGGTAGTAGGCAAGGACACAAACTAAATGACAACTTTCCATTTTTAAGAGCAGTAGCAGTGCCCTGTACACCCAGTGGGACAAAGTTTGAAGGCAGCACTTTGGTTTATTAGTAGCAGAGCAATGCCCTGCGCTGTCCCAAACCTGCAGGGCCTGAGCTGGCAAAGCATGCACAGGGAATGAACAAGCTTATATCACCTGCTGTAAGTGCATTAGCAGTAAGATGCTGCAGCCCTGGTATTTCAAAGATATCTATTTCTGGGTAGATTTTAATAACTTGGAGAAGCTGGCTCCAAGCAGATGGAGAAGAGTCTAAAATATTACTTCATCACGCAGGTTTTCAAGAAGGAAAAGAAGATCTTTCAAGAGTCACCTTTAGGCAAATTCACAGGTGAACCAAAGCAAGGGAAAAATGTTCTTTGCAGATAGCACAAACCACCAGTCCCTGCCCACAACAGGTAGCTGCAACATCTTCTGTGAGAGTTTCGACCCATGCATCTTCATTTACCCCTGGAAAATGAGTGCAGAGCATTTCTGAATGACAACATGCACACTCCCACCCTCCGCACAGGGCTGAGCATTTGGAGAGACATCTCAGACCTGCCTGAAATGGCAGTTTTGGAGAAGCACATCTGCAATGGGAGTCTTAAAGTCGCCATAGTGTCCTTGTAACCATGCCTAATGCAGTCATCAAAAGTATATAGCAGGACAGTTATACACTGGACCTTTCAACTCACATGGACTTTATGCCCCCTAGAACTCGGCCATCTGAAGCTACAGGAGTCTCTAAGTCAAGCACCCAAGAGACAGGAAAGTATAATCTACCAAAATCACAGAATCCCCATAATAAGGAATTACGGGCTTGAGTAGACCACTTTCCACTTTAACTTGTGCTTTTCCCAGGCAGCATTTCTCTCTCCTACCTTTTGTGTACGGTAAATGTAAGCAGTGAAACCAGTTTGTACCAGCTTTCCTGGCCACAAAAGTTGACCCACTGTCTTTACTTTCAAAGGCAGAATTTATAAAGTCTGTGTTGCAGTTCAGCCTTGAGTTTGGGCTGACATTTATTTCCTTCCCCAAATGAGTTGCCTGGTTACATTTCAAGCAGACTTCTGAAAGTATACAAATGTACTTCTAAAACTGATAATCATCTTTGGGGGAGAAGGCTTATATCCTGTTTTAGCTTATGAGAAGGGCCCCAGGCACCCTGATTTAAAAAATTATCTGACATGAAGCAAAGACTCAAATGCTCCTTGACACATATTCATCTGACACCTCAGATAATCAGCATAGTTTTATGGAATTAGCTGAAACTCCATCCGCACCCCCCACCCCTTGCTTGTCATGTCACAGCAGAAAACATGCTGAATAACAGTGCATCACACCAGGCCCAGGCTTTTATTATATTTTCAATCCAGAGGACAAAAAAAACCTTCTTTTTTTCTCACTGTTTCTCTTCCATCAACAGAGCTATTCTCTCCTTCATGCCATATCAAATGTTTAAAAATTTTCCACAGCTCAGTTTTAAAAGCAGTACATGAAGCCAAAGAAGGAAAAGGGGGAAAACAGAAGACCAAATGGAGCTATTTGAGCTCTGCTTTCAAACAAAGAAACTCGACCAGGACCTCAGTACTTCAGAGCTGAAATCCCCAGCCTCCTTTCGGACAAATGCCTTCATCTCTCACTGATTTCAGTGACATCTGCACAGTGTGGTCATGGGCCCATCTTGCTTCAAAAACAATCTGTCTGTGCAAGATTTTGCTCATAAAAGAGAACCTAAAGGATGTGTGAGTCATATGAAAGCACATGGATTTGGAAAAGGAGCACTTCACAGTGTAGAGGAGTGCAGTAAAGCCTTGCTCGCCCCCTTACCTGAAGTATTTTTGCAACACATATATTTACAATATTCCCTCTTTATTCTCATCCTCTTTGATCTATTCTGTTCCTTTGATGCATGCAAGTGATAAATCTCTGTGTCTTTCATCCCAAGACTTTCAGACAGTATATGCCCTACTCTCATGGCTATAGTCAATACCTCCTGAGTTTGGTCGCTCCTCTTCCTCCTCCTGCATTCTCCTACTGCTCCTCCCACTGGCCAAATTTACCAAAGTCTTTGCCCATAGCTACCTCCTTGTTCCTTGACAGCACTACCCCTAGGTGTCCTTACAAGTGACATTGATAAACAAATGACTGGTAATTCTCAGTCCTGCCCAGATCCATTTGGTTTCTGAGGATGCTGGTGCAAGAGAGGAAAGGGAGCTCTGTATGGTTAGGCATCCAGGGGCTTGTTTTCATTGTTCCATCTCCACTTCAAATGCAGCATGACACAACCTGATTTCCTTCACCTTTCTTGGCACCTGTGTTTCTTGATGATCAGTTTTTCTGGTCCTGTGTCTATCTGCACCTGTGTGTCTCCTGGTCTGTTTTCTATTTGTGGCAGTTCAGGACAGGAACTCTCTTTTTCTTCAGTGCTTTTGTAGTCTCTGGAGCCACAATGTTCCAGCCCATGCCTGGGCCTCCCAGCAACTTGGGTCAGGCCATATTGCTGATGCAATACTGCAGATGAGGGGTGTGAATTTCCAGAATTATTTTCCTTTCCATATGTTTTTTTCAGCAGTGATCTGTTAGTAACCTCTGAAGGGTGAAATCTTTACCCAGGCTTTGATTTTACCGTCTTACTGAAGGTATCTTTCCTACCAACCTTCCAAGTTCTTGGCTAAACTGAACCAAACACAGTTTACTTCTCAGGCTTTGCTTCAGCTTAGACAGATTTGAACTGGG
Organism: Dasyornis broadbenti; assembly: GCA_013397935.1. Taxonomy (NCBI): domain Eukaryota; kingdom Metazoa; phylum Chordata; class Aves; order Passeriformes; family Dasyornithidae; genus Dasyornis; species Dasyornis broadbenti. Next base: position 1,269,759 of record VZRN01005523.1, read on the forward strand.
GAGGAAAGTTAGCATCCCCATAAGAAGAATAGAAAAATTACAGACAACATTATGTTTTGGCTGCTTATCTGAGGTTTTTGAGCTACCATGGTTTCCATCAGCTTCAAATATGCATACTCAGCAGCTTTGGAGAAAAGCAGGTCATACATTTCATTTGAAAAACTGATAGAAAACTGTTCTTTTCAAAAATTCCCGTCAGGTTTTGCCTCTAAAAGGCTAGGTATACTTAAAAGGATGGTCTCTGCCTCCATACTTTAGAGTTGTAGATGCCAACAAACATTGGAAAATGCAGGTAGCTGGGACAAGGAAAACAGTGGGGGATTGATGTTGTTACAAATTTGGCAAGGAAAGTACAAAAGCCAGCACAGAAAATAGACAGAAAATATACAGTGAGTAGAAAAGATACTTCACCAGCCTTGCAGCCCTCATAGATAAAGGGTTGGCAATTTGGCCTCATTGCATTCATGGGGGGAGTATTTTGTAAAAGCATTGGCATTCAGCTATACACATTACTGCACAAGTGTTACTATTAATAGGGTTAAGGCTTGCATTTATTATGCTGTACAAAGATAGCAACTGTGATAATTGAGACTGCAAATACTGCCCACTTTAACCCTTTTTATAATCACTCATTTTTAGGCATAATTTTCTATACTCATTTCAATACTTGGTTCCATGCCCATGCTGGACCAAAAAAAAAGTATTTCAGGCAGCTCATTACAGTAAACATTAAGTATAAGAGCATTAATTTCAACAATCAGATATAAAATCTATCTGTAAATGAAGCAGCTGTCTTCATTACATCCTTAGACACACAATTCTACATGTAATTTTGTGTGTTTGCATGTTACAAAGCATCTCTAATTCATGTCATTTGGATTCACCTGACATTTTACAATAAAGGCAACGACATCTATGCATTACAAACAACAAATCCAGAAATCAATTGCAGCTGTAGCCTCTGCATTGAGGTTCAATGTGCGTTCTGTAGGTAAGAGATACCATCCGTGGACAAAGCTTGCTTCTCTGTCCAGGGCATTCTGTGCCAGCCAGAGGGCATGGCCATGGTCCGAGCAGTCTGAGTCACACAGGGCTGGAGCGTGCTCTGCCTTGCAAGATTTACACGGTGATCAATGGCTTCAGCATCCCAAATTACTCAGGAGGTGGTTTATTAGGAAGGGGCCTTAGGGAGCAAGGAAGAGAAGAAGAGAGTAGATTCACAGTTAAAGGAAGAATTGGTACAAGGCAATTTATACATGAAAATTCAGATCCCCTTCTGAATTTCCTAAAAGCTCGAGGTGTTTGAGTCCAGGGCTTTCCTCTGGGCCCTTCTGTAGAACTGATGTGCAAGTAAATCAGGCTTCTGTATGAAATCTCTCTTAAATGTGTAAGGCACCATCAATCAAAAGGTGTAATCAGCTTTCCTCTGCTCAGTCCCTGCAGAGCTATTCTTGGCTTGCTGTTGGAAAAAAGCAAAGGCAGAGAGATGCTCTTTTTTTCCCTCTGAACATGGTCCCAGAGAGACAGCTGCCCCGCATAAAGAATGCAGCCCATATTCCCTGTCTGTAAGTCAGGTTTCACAGTGTGTCATCACCTCCTCTGCCAAGGTGATCGATTCCCAGTGTCTAGGACTGTCAGGTCAGTGTCTGGTCCACACTTATCCACAGATACTTCTACCTCATCTGACTGCCAAAAATTTCCTTCTCATTTCTGGAACAGTGTTGCCCAGACATGCTCTAAAATTTCATGAGGAAACTACAGACCAGCTACTGCCTCCACTTTCATATACATTCACCTGCTCAGTGCCCCAGAGCGACATGAAAGCAGAGCAAAAAGAGTCGTGTCCCCTCATGTACTGCTGGTAAGCAAGACTTAAAAACCACTACACAGGACATATGGATGCCCTCACAATTAGGAATAGTAGAAAACCTCGGTGTGTTATTGCTGGCCCCTGAGCTGGGCCACAGCCATGGACTTTCGCTGCACCTCTTCTTTGTAATAGGAGCTTTACACTGGGCATCAGGGAGCCTTGCTTATGTGTACACACACACAGAGACATTTTGGTTATAGGACTGGATGTTGAAATAATTTAAAGGATATTTTCAGAACAAGGAGGAAAACTACCTTTATAGGCAGTAGAAGCTCACACGAAAAACGGGGAAGGAGTGTTGGGAATTACCATACCTGCAGCTGCAGCACTAGATCCTCCTCATACACTGCAGGATTTTATGTCAAGGTTTCCCACACTGACATTAACCCTCCATCCCCACATCAATGGCTATGTTCCTACTGGGGTGTTTCAGAAGACACACAGCCAAACGAAGCCTTTCAGCAAAGAGCACAGCAGTGAAATCAGATTGACCTCCAGAATTCTCTTCTGGTTTGTTGGGGGTTTTTTTGTTTGTTTTTTGTTTAAATAGAAATGTCTTGCATAAGGGTAACCACATATTTTGCAATGCCAAGATGCATATCATTCACATATAGAGGTTACACAAGTATCACTGGGAGAATGTATCCCTTCAAGAATTGTTCTAATTAGCGACTTGAGCTTTCATTTAATTACACTCTTTAATGCACATCTTGGAATTACAGAGGTGGGTGTAATTTAATTAGCCAAAAAAAAAAAAAAAATCCAAGACACATTTATATTCCTTTAAAATATAGGTTACACTTAAGACATGACGGGGATGACACAGATATTTCCTGGGAACAAGGTCCATACGCCTTCACCTTGAGGTATGTTCGGATGCAGCCCTGGGCACGAGAGCGTGAGCATGGCTGGAGGCTGACAGCTGCTCATTACAGGCTGCCGGGGGTCTCAGCCTGGCTCCTGGAGGACAGGTGGCCACATGACAAACAAAACCTCTCACAATTAGCACTAATTGACACTCGTGTGGCCGGTCTCCAACAAGAGGTCAGGGAGCGGGTGAGCTCAAAGGCTGAGCATCCCATCCTGGCAGCGAGGCTCTGCGAAAGGGCGCCCTTCCACCGCCACCGCTAACACCACCACATTGCTGTGTGGAAGCACAAGACTCAGCACCAATATTTTGACAGCCCTGGTGTTCACCAGGGCCCCTTGTGGCCCCTGACTAAAACTATCCCAGTTTTAGGTCTGCCGTGAATGCCTCAGCCTGGCCTCTTATCCCCATCAGCTCCATGAAGTTGTCCTATCATCCACGCCCTTCATCCCCTCCCCATGGATGCGCTGGCTTTCTGGAGAGCAGATGCAAGAGTCTGAGTTTGCTACCACCTCCCACCTTTCATTTTTTTCATTTCAAAACATTTCCACATTAAAAATGTGTAATAAACTGACCAGCTGCCACCCCTTGATGCTTAATCCTCTCTAATCTGGTCTGGGAACACTGAAATGTACAATTTCACTTATTATGCATCTTCCAAAAATAATTGAATGTAGCAAGTAGAGAGGGCAGCAAGGGAGGAAAAAAGGAAACTAACCCTTCAGCTATTTATTTATCACTTTCTAAGGGCCTGCATAGCACACTCATGCTGCTGTGAATGATGTTCTCCTTAGAGAGTACGTATGGCTACTCAAGCTGTGGACTGAAAAATGCCCCTTGTCCAACACAGGGCCTCTCCATCCAGGAAGAGATAGCCCATGCACTACAGACCTTGCAAGTCGACAACAAACAACATGGTCCTCAGGGATTCAATTAATTGGAGTTTGGCTTTTATACTGGTTGGCTTGACTGACTTCATCTGAGGCCTCACAAAAGCAGTAAGTCTTTCAGAGGGGCTCCCTATAAATTTATGGCTCACAAGGCAGGAAAAAAATCTCATGTAAATTATACCCTTTGAAAATGATCATGAGGTATCGAGAAGGCCCAGGGGACTGTTGAGGAAGTTTCATCTCTTGCTCATTTAGCATAGGTAAGTAGCAATAACTCGTTATTCTCTTGAAGAAATGTAAAAGCTTAGGAAAAACAAGGTGGTTTATCAGTTTTCTTACACCATGCCCAGTACCCAAATGTGTTGCTGTCTACAATCAGATATCCACAATGTTTTCCCCATGTAAACCAGCAGGTCTAAGGACTGACTGACAGGTAGACACAAAGACAGATTGGTGCTGCCTTTTCCTTGTTTATGGCCTTTCTTCCTTTTGCTGAGAAGCCACAGCTATACTCAGATAATTTTGTGAAATGACGATGCCGCATGAGGAGCGATTGAAAGTGGATCTGACAGAGAGAGTGACACATTGCTCCACATTGATCCTAGTTCATCTGGAGGCCCACAGTCACGTCTTCAACAACTTTCATAGCTCCAGTCGTGATTTCTAATCCAAATGTCTAACATAACCTTTTTTTATGATGTCAGCAACTTTTCCCCCAGCATTCAGCTCTTCCTGAAAAAAGAATAACGCCTTATCATAGAATCATAGACTATCTCAAGCTGGAAGGGCACTGGACTACCTAAAACTAAATCTTATAACTAAGAATGTCATCCAGATGTTCCTTGAACTCTGACAGGCTTGATGCTGTGACCACTTCCCTGGGGAGGCTGTTCCAGTGACTGATGACCCTCTTGATGAACAACACTATCCTAATATCCAATCTGCACTTCCCTTGACCAACTTAATTTCATTTTCTCAGTTCTTTGGAGAAAGAATTTCTCTGAGGATCTGACTGTCTAACTTGTATAAAAGAGAGTTCATGGCTAAGGCATCAATAGAAAATGAAGTATTCAGTAAAATTCAGCTTAAAAAAATTATTTTCCAGTGTAGCTGTATCCCCCTCATCCCAGCTCTGAGAAACATCGAGTCTTTTCTTTCCCTTGTCCTGGGCAAAAGCTATAAAAAAGCAGTACAGAAAGCTCTGGAGGCCAGGGTCCTCTCTTAGTCATCTGCAAACCATCTAACAAAGTCATTAGTTCTTCACAAAATGCAATATTAAGAGCATATTGTTTCACATATGCTGCTTATCATTTTCCACTTTGAAACAAGAAGCTACAAGCTCTTCTAGAGGAGCATTTTAGTTGTAGCAAAGACAATCAACTTGGAAAAAGTGACTGATTGCTATAGCCCTAGTTTGCATTTCATGTCACCTTGCTTTCAAGTTCTCATTAATTACATTACATTAATTAATTAAGCCTGATAGCACACCTGTTGTTAAGAATTACCCACACTTTATGGTTAGAGACACCAAAGAGAGAGCTATTAGAAGGCTTGCTTAGAATCTATATTAAAATTGAAAACTAGTCCAGTTTTATACTAGACCCAGATTTTATCTGTGTAAATATATGGTCTCCCTCTATTGTTTCCCATTGTACCCAAGACACCCTAGCTTCTAAAAATAAAGGCAGCATCAAAGGAGTTGTGCTCTCCCTCCCCAGGACACAGGAGAATTCTTGGCTTGTTTATGTGGGCAAGAATATTATTGCAAAAAGGTGACAATTGCAAAAACTTCTGTTTTCAAGCCTTTTCGGTTCACTACAGCTGGGGCAAGCCTTTGACTTCTATCTGGGGTAAATCCCCAGTGCAGGTGGCTGAACCCCCATGGAAGCGTTTACTGGGTGATGATAACAGCTGGACCAGCCCCAGGCACTGGGGGAAAGGGCAATAGATGGAAGCTGTTTGGAACAGGTGGCCAAATCCTCACCTGGCCTTTCCTTCCTGCGGGGTGCAGGGAGTCAGGTTGGGCTCCCCTTTCCCTGGCTCCCATGCTTGTGGTGGGCAAGGGTGCAGAAGACGGGCCTATTCTCCTCCACCCACCCACCCAGTGCTGCTCGGCCTTGCCCATGCCCTGGTAAGCCCAGCTGTGGGCAATTGGCAGTTTGTGCCGTACAGGAATGCCCTTTTCTTTCCAGACAGGGCATGATGTCCCAACCAAGCATCAAGATGATGGGGACAAAGGCCATCATATCCCAGTTCCTGTGTGATCCATTACAGATTTCCTGATAATTCTCTCCAGGGAGAAATGGGTTGCCAGCTAAGTCCAGATGAGTCCAGAACCACTCTGGGTTACCTCAGTCTCAGTCTGCGTCCTCAAACAAAGGCCATGCAGCCCTTTCCATGGCTTCCTCACAAATAACCCAGGAAAACAAAGACTCCTCACCACCAGGGGTTGGGTGTTGAAGGGTGTCCTCCCAGTTCCCAAACCTTCAACAGCCCAGCTGCACCCTTTTCCTTATCTGTCCTTCCATCTCATTCGTTGCACATGATGAAGGCATTCCTGTTGCCCAGGTGGCTCCTCCAAGGCAGAACAGAGGTAAGGCGCCATGCTCCCACATTCTCCTTCCTCTCCAGCAGTGTCCTCGCATCGCTCTGATCCCAGTAACTGCATACTTCCCAGAGAGTTAATTTGTGAAAAGAAACGATATCGATTCAAGGAGTGTGCAGCAGTAATTCTGCCATTCGGCTTCAACTCTGCACAATCACACTTCATTTTCAGTCTCCAAACAATAAATAAATATAAAATGAGCATTGGCTTAAATAGCATTTAACACGCGTGACTTCCCAAAGAATGGCATAAAAGCAGGATCCATTGCTGCTTTTCCCTTATGCGAATCAATGAGAAATGATGAATGAGTTAAGAAAAGCAGAGAATAAAAAAAAATAGAGATTATTGTTAGAACAGGGGGCTTTCTGCACTGTTTGTGCTGTATATCCATGATCCTTTTGTGTCCCTCTTTATCCTACCCTGGAATGGAATTAGCTTTCAGTCTTTCCTATTTTTTTCTTTTTTTTTTTTTTTAAATTTGATCTTATTTAAATCAGCCCCTTAGCAGGTTGGCTGAATTCTTGAAAGCCTAACACAGCCTGCAGATGTCTGTCTGTGCAGCCACATGGCAGAACCAGGCTTTGGGGGTCCCCAGAGCATCACGCGGGACCGGGAACTTCTTGGTGCCGGTTCCAAAAATCCATATCCCTTTCCAGTTCATTACAAACACCTATTGTTTGCCATATTTATCTGCCATCACTGCTGTTTGTTAGCAAATGGAAAAAGAAATGCCAGGACTAAATTTCAGCCTGCCCTTAGAATAGTGGAAAGGGGCTACAGGAATTGAATGACAGATGGTCTTTGAATGATATACAGAACCTCTGCCCCTGGGCCTGCTTTGGAGGAGCTGTTTTGGATTGTTGCTCAGAAGAGTGGGAGGTTGTTGTGTGATATGTGATTATTCCATAATAATTTTAATTATTTTGCCTGTTTTCAAACAATAGTCTCAGCCTTTTTTAATTTTTACACTCACTGAGTTGTGACACGAGCATTCTTTCCTCTGTGTTAGCAGGGATTAAAATCAAACCCTGTATCCCTTCCCATTTTTTTTTCAAATAATCCATGTTTAAATAAATTACCTCAGCCTGGAAAAGTGAGTTACAGGGCATTCTCCTGACGTGTGTGGCAGAGAGAAAAGCGAAGGGCTGGGGAACAGGTCTGGGGGGATGGGGAAGGCTTTATTGTGTTTTGCAGGATGAGATTGTCACTGTAACAAGTTTCAAGAAGAGCTGCTCTTTAACTCCTCTTCCTCGGCACAGAGAGCGCAGCTCTGGGAACCTCATTTACATGCATATGGGTATCTGATTGGATCTGTTCAAAGGTACAGTAGGAGTCAGTCAGATTGAATATGATGTGCATATAAATGAAGTTCCCAAAGTGGGGTGTGATGCTTCAGGAGAGACAGGGAAAATATGCTGTCTCTGCTTCATCCAAAGTCCAATAGAAACTTGGGGATGTTATGTTTTTTTAACTGGCTTGAGATAAGCAAGAGTGGAAGCCAAAAAATAATACATATATATGTACAAATATATATGCATGTATGTATGTATTTCCCCTCTTCCCATTTATTGAATTTACATCTTAGGCCAAACGCTCATTGCTGGAAACCCCATAAATTGCATTAGTTCTGCGTTATCGGAGCACATGTTTGGTTTGCAGGACACTGCACACACTCCTCTGCACAGGGCAGAGTTGCAGGGTTCACCTCCTTTGCAGAGCACACACTGCGCTTTCATGTGTCTCTCTGCTGACAAGATATGAGATATGAGAAAAGTGGTAGGATTTCTCTAGGCTTTGGTGTTTCTTTCAGTAGGTCCTGCTCAGCCAAAGCCACCACTCACAATTTTTTGGGTAATCGGGGGGCAAGCAGCCTGCGGCTTTGACTGAGCTTTGTGCTGGGGTGCAGGGAGCAATCACAAGGCATACATGTGGCAGCTAGGGAAGTGGCAGGCAAAAATGTTGCTTAGGAGGAGATTTGATTCAGGAGCTGATGTGCTCCAAAAGGGGTAGGAATTCTCAGAAAAATGCAGCAACATAAAAGGTAAAGGACTAAAGGGAACTCTTCTCCTAGCAAAAATAATAATTAACAAAAGCTACATTTCTGGACAACACTGAACTGAAATAGTACTGCAGAGCTAACCCAGGAAAGGAAACAACAGTGTGCCTACAAGCAAGGACGCCTTCGATTTGTAGGGCCTTCTGACCTTGCCAGTGTGGCAGGATTTGGGACACAACCCCGTGGCATATGAGTGCACACCAGACCCTTGGGAGAGCTCCAAACTGTCTGAGCCCTCCCTTCCCAGCTGGGATAATCTCCAGCCCTGCCTCCTGGCCCGAGCTGGCTGCAAGGAGGAGCACATGGAGACTGGGAGATGCCCAGAGACCCCAAGGATATGAGCTTTGCCTGAGCCTGACTCCTGTCCTGGGATGTTGCAGCCACGGCTGTGGGGAGGTGGTTGCGGAGGCAATGCAAGCTGCAGGCGAGGGGATCCTGCTTCTCGTCAGGGACACCCTCTGTAACATCTGCAGTTTTATTTCCAGCAAATCACTGTCTCTCTGCAGCACTGTCTCATTTGTACTGCAGCTAATGCCCAACTGAAAATCAGATCACTCCAGTCCCACCAGCAAGGAGAGCCTGGGAAGTGTACTCTGCCTCCACAGGGATACTCGCCAGTGGATGAAATCTTACAGGGCACTCTTGTGCCACAAGTAGCAAACCCAGCAAGCAGAGACCCACCTATGGGAATAAAAATACTATGTATTCCTCTCTCCTTGGTGTTACGAGAAGACGAGAAGAAATAGCTTAGATAGTGATGAGGATGCTGTGGCAAATATCAAGAGTACCTTGAAGCTAGATGTCATAGTTTCAAACCTTAAAGCCACAATGTACATCTCTAAGAGAAATGTTTCCAAAGTAATATGAAAAACCAAACTTAAAAGTTCTGTCTCATTTTTTTCTTTTTCTTTTTTTTTTTTTTAAACATTCCAAGACTTGTATTCTGGCCGGGGTGTTTCTCATAGAACATTAGATGATATCAAACACTTCAAGCCATCATTAAAAGGAATTTACTGTACAGCTTTAGGGATACTACCAGACATAAAAACACACAAGCAGAACACTGAGCACAGGTGAATACAACAGAGACACATTTCCACTCCCGCTGCTTAAAAAATATTTGTTTCTGTAACTTTGGGCTACTTGCTGTTTGTGATTCAAAAATCCAAGGAGCTTTGTTTCGCCTTTACTTTAAAGCTGCACTTTGAACTCCTTTAGAAAAGAACCCATGAGAAGCAGAGCAGGTATCAGGTCTTAATAGCAGGGCCTAAACTCCAGTGTTTGTGGAGAAATATGAAGGATGGCCACAGCTACAAGAGAAGGTTTACAGGCAGGAACAAATTTTAATTCTTATCAGCAATGCAGATGATAAAATGAAATCTTGTAAAACGCACCAATGACATGAAGATTGGTAGAGTAGTTAACAAGGAGAGCAGCTTATTGTTACAGGCAGGGAGGAATAGCCTGGATGGATGGTTGCAAGTCAGCAACCTGCATTTTAAGACAGGTGAAGAAAATGTAATTCAGGTAATACATTGTGGGGTAGAGAGCAGGCTCTGGTTGAGCCTTTAAAAAGACTCAGAACCACTGAAGACAAGAGCTCCTACAGAAGCTCTCACAGCAGTGACACTGCAGAAGGGACAGCGTGGTCTTTGCATGTGTAGAGAAATACCTGGCAGAAATCACAAACTGTCTTGGCTCCACAGTCCTAGACACTAATGTCCATCTCTGGAGTAGACTCCAAAGGGTCCATATACATATAAATGAAATACAAAGCAGGGCTAAGAAGGGCTTTTCAGCTTCTCCAATGTGGGCACAACACAGATGATGAGCAGGAAGAAACATAAAGCACCAGGACTCCATGTTTGTATGTTAGAGACTTTTCAAAGAAAAGGAAGCATAAGGGAGTAATGTACAGGGAATTTGTGTGGTTTAAAGGAGTCTTTTATCATCTGTAAAATGTCCCTCAGTCTGAATTGTGACATCAGCAATTAAAAAGTTACAGTGGCTACTCAGCGCCCACTTAATATTTATAGCGAGCCTGGAGATCTCAGTGGCGAATCAGCCACTTGCCAAAACCCTATGTCAGGTTGCTGATAATAATCTGAGGTCATGGACAATGAAGCTTGGGGCAGAAAGGCTCTCTCTTATGTTTCCTTGGAGATAGGCTGCTGTCTTATATCTGCCCCTGCTTCAGTCAGGGCGCTGGACTAAATGACCTCCGGAGGTCCCTTTCAACCTCATTTATTCCATGATTCTACCAAGATACCTTATAAAAAGTGAATATCAAGCCACAGACCTCAGCCCTAGATCTTGCAGGGTTTTTCTGTCCATCACCCTCGTGAGCTCCCAGCAGGACCACACTTACCACTGAAGCACTGCAAGTGCCTCTTTAATGGATGGAATTGCATGTAAAGAAAGCATGGTTTTGGCCATCTGGAATTATGTTATAAACACTTTCAGAAGACAAAAGAAAGTACTCCTGGAAAATAATAGTCATTCTTCATTATGATAACCTTCAGAAAGAGTTTTGCAAATAGTTATATATGTCTTTATATTAAAAAGTAACCATATCATTTATGTATGATATGAATAATATTTAACCATATCATTCATGTATGATATGAATAATATCTCTTCCTTGAATTGGCCAAATATAAGAGAGATTATAAGGTGTGAATACAAGTGGTTGCTTAAGTGAAAATTCATATTGAAGCTGGGTACATTTGCCCTAAATCTAGCTAACAGCATTAATAATAAAAACAACAACGATTAGGAGATTTTTCCCAGTTCATCATATTCAGGGCTTAGATTTTCATGATGTGTAATGCTAATCCACATTGTTTAAATGCCTGCTGCCCTTCGAAGTATAATTCACCTGGAACTATGAGAAAAACAAGAATCAGTAACCAGTGGTGCTATTAATTGTCCTTCATGGATTAAATGCTTCAATTTCACTGAGTTATCACCCTATAACGCTACTGCTCAGGAACTTTGCAGTATCTTTCCTTGCCCAAACAAGCTGAATCACATCATTTTTTTCATAGTGCTGCTAACATAGTTCAAGGCATCGTCTAAATAATGTTGTTCCTGGGAGCCGGTGATTGAGAGAGCGCAAAATGTGTGTCCTGAGGGTTTCCAATGAAGGACTGAAATGGAATAGAAAGTCAGAGGTCCTGAGAGGTCTTCTGGTAAAGATTGTTTGCTATGCCTTTGAGCAGAGTCCTAAACTGCAGGAGAAGCAGAATATTGGTGGATTTTTTCTCTGTTTAAGGAGCCCAATCCTCTTGAAGTTATTCACACAGCTCTGGTTTTGAAACAATTTATTCTGAGTACCCTAACTGCAGATTTAATTTCTTATTTGTAATAATTTGATTACAATTCATTGACATTTCATTGGGAGGCCAGAGGAAGAAACAATATTACTCAGACCTTACCTTGGACTTGGTCCTGCAGATCGAGTCAGTAGGGAGGTGACTTGTGTGAGGACTCTTGGGAAAGGTCCTTAGTGGAATTAATCAGTATTATATGTGCTAATATTTATTGCAAGAAATCGACATATGCCCTTGTAAATCAATTCAGAAACCAGCTGCAATGAAGTGGTGCAACTGATTCAGCTTTACTTTCTCATTCAGGACAGGTGGTGTGAGGACACACAGAACCTGCCAGCAGAAAAGACGGGCCAATTTTCCTAACATTTTCCCAGGCACCCAGGGAGTCCTCTCCCTCCATCAGACCCCATTGTCATATTACCTCTTAATTTCCTCGACAAACCCAAGCAGCAAGAGCTGGTCCTGCAAGAAAATATATTCTTACTTATTGCTCAACATCTGTATTTTTTTTGTGAAGCTCTTTCTGCTACAGACAAGGTATTGGGGCACTATTCACTGAGTAAGACTTAACTGCAGGGTTCAGGGTTCATCTTCTGCTCTCTGCAGAACCCTTTTTCTTCAGTTTTTGCTATTTCAACTGCTAAAAGGAGCTGTCTTTTCCTAACTATTTGAAAACTCACACATACACATACATACACAGATGTGGAAAAAATTTGCAAACAGTCTAATTTATTAGAACATATGTTCTCTTCCTTTATGAAACTGTGCCCAGTCTATATTTTAAAGGTAAGCTTATTAATCAGTATGTACCTTGAAATAAAAAGTCAGTATGTAAAAATGAGTTTTTCAGCAATTCCAGGAAGCTGCAAAATGAATGGAAACAGTCATTTAATGCTTACTAAGTACAGCATACATAGATTGAATCAATGCAAGAATACAAAGGATATTATTAAAATGCAGTATTTGTTATTAAAAGGCACAGAAGGCTAACTCTTCATACATATTGCTCACCTTCACTAGAAGCAGAAATGGTCAGAAAATGTATTGCTTAGGAAATGGTTGCTTTGACTGTAAATAACTGCAGGTGAAATCATAGCCACTTCAGTGAAATTTCCTTTTTTTGAAAAAATCAGCATTTTGATGTAAGTTGGAATGTAATTTGGAATATAAAAATTTTACTTTGTGTTTATTTGACTTTCATTTAAGTACAAAGATTTTCTTACTGCATTACACATTTACATGGTCAGACTATGAATGTGTATTTTAATTATCATGTTATCTTTACGGCAAATTGACATTTTAAAATGTCACATAAAAGCACAAGTTAAAGAGGCTAGTTTAATGCAATAAACATGATGTGTGACTGAGAACAGGTACTTTCAATTTTCTTCTGTTAGCCTAGTAATACTTCATTAAGATATTTTGGGGATTAATAAAACCATTTCAAACCAGTTTATTAAAATGCAGAAACAGAAGAGAGTTTGATCCAGCAGAAGAAGTTTCATTCCCAAGTAGCAAAAACTGAAAATTTTTATTAAAACTTCACAATTTAACTCATTATTTTGTATGATACTCCTTTAGGTAAAGAGCATAAAATTTATTTCAAATATAAATAAAATTTGAGGAATTTGTTTTTCAGGGTGGAAGTGCCCTAAATTTGCAAAACCTTTTGAAATAATTGATATTTCATGGAGAAATTGAAGATGTTTGACATCATTACAAGGAAGGCGAGGCAGTCATGGTTTATTTACCCTCTATCATATTGACGTATTATTTTGTGAATGGAAGAAAACTACTCTGAATGTCTCAGACCTCACCCCCTGATTCCTAGTCATGGACCGTGTCCAGCGCTCAGCTGTTCTCGTGGGCCAAAAGCTCCTCTTCCCCATATCTGACACACACCTCCATGACTCCTCTGATCTCCAAAGGACACCCACATAACTTGGACACCTTCCATTTATGCTTACTGTGCATTAAAACTGACCAATGTCCTTCTTTTTATTTCTTGTTCAGAGGAAACAAAGATAACCCTGAGATTTTTCCTCCAAAGGTCAGGTTTGCTGTGCCTATTCCTGCTGCCCTTCCCTGGCCCTTTCTCTCTCCGGAATATATGGTACCTAACACTGGTTTCCAGAGCTGAGCTCCATGCTATCTGAATATCTGCATACTAATGTTGAATATGTGGCTTTAATTACTCTTATGTAATGCTCTGGATGTACATTCATCATTACAACCTCCAGCTCCTCTGCTGCCAAACTGCTCCCTCGACAGTTATTCCCTTCCTTGCATTTCTGCAGTCAATCATGCTAGTGAAGTGTAGGAGCTTGCATTTATCAAAGTCTACTCCATTTTAGCAGATAAATTCCTAAAATATTCAACGTAATTCTGAATTCTAACCCTGCCCACCAATGCACTTGCAGTGTTTCTCAGTTTGGGATTTCTTTACGTCTCTCAATTCTCTGCAATCAGTGCAGACTTGCGGTGTAGCAGTGAAGGGTTGCTGGCTATTCTTTGGCCAGCTTTCCAGTTAACCATTCACCCATCTGCCCACAGGCCATTTTTTTTCTCTAAATTTGCTCATGAACCTGTCATGTGATACATGGCATCTAGGAATTAAGGTCTGTCCTGCATTTTTCTTTCTCCCTGAGGTCTGTTGCCCATAAATCGGTTACTTTGGTTGGATCTATTTGGCTTGATGAGGCCATTACTGGCTGTTGGACACTTTTTTGGTTTTATCTAGATGGCTGATCCATTAGCAAATGCATCAAATAATCCAAAATATATATAATATAATATTATAAATATAATTAAATAATTAAGTTTAAAATAGTCTAATTCCTGGAATGTCTCCTTCTCTTTTAATATGAGACAATAGATCCCCAAGCTGCCATCACCCACACTTCTGAAGCTGCACAATCTCTTCTCAAAGTCCTGCTAATTCTCCAGCTCTTTCAGGCAGCTATTCAGCCCTGACTTGTCCAGCTGTTTTGAAATGTCTCAACTTTAATGTAAATTTCTTTTGGGTTTTAGGCAGAGTCCTTAGCCATTAGTTACTATTACTTACTGGTTTAGCCATCTCATTTAATCCTTCGTGAAATACAAAGAAATACCAAAATCTTTGCCCTTCTTGGTTCCATCCTTTTTAGATTTTCCTCACTGTTGAAGACTGGACTGACATTTTTTTCTCGTCTTCATCTTACCAGCTGCCTTTTTCAGAATCATGTGTCTTTTAAAATGCACTTTGTTTGCTGCACTTCCACTTAACTCAGTAAACACCCTATAAAAATTATTTTAAGAGTTGAGCACAAAAGAAAGATTCAATTGCTTTCCATAATATAATCAAATAGAGTTTTTTCAAAGATACCATGTCATTTAAATATCCCGTATCAGTAGTGCCATGGTGAATGTCAATGAAACACCACTTTCGTATTATACCAGCATCATTCTGCTGGTAAATTTCCCTGTGTAGACAAATCCTGTGCAGTATTCCCCAGTGTTCCTCCCATTGTGAATGACATTTCATAGAGCTGAGAAGAGTAACATTGAAATGACCCCAAACCATGATGGAGCGTGGCAAAATTGCGAATATGCTGAGGCTTTGAATATGAATTATTTTAGATTTTAAATACATCTTTCCTTTATTAACCTAGTGGAATTAGGAAGCTATTAAATACAGCAGACCAAACAAAAAGAAGCCAGGAACTGACACACAAAAAAATTATTCCAGTTGAGGTGGAGCCCCTGGGCTAACAAATCTCACTGCAAAACACCTACAAGGTTACCATTATTTGTACACTTAGACCCTGATCTTATTATTCCATATGGCGATAAATGCAAGCTGTGCATATTTTTTTTCTGGAAAATGGTCTTTAATAATTTTCATAATCGTATCTATCTCTAAATACCATGTAGTTTCTCTACTCTTGACAGTTTGTAGCACTTTTAGATGGCTTCTGTGTTTCCCTTGACAAGCAGTGGCTTCCCAAGCTGGGAAGGGCTCTGAGAACGTCTCCAGCTTTTGCTCCTGCTCCAGAAGCAATTGCAGGAAGCCAGTAAACTTGTCTAAGGAGGCAGCAAGTCAAGGTCAGGGTGTCTTTATTTTGGGTGTCCTGTAGTATCACCTCAGCTGCATTGAGGTAGATGGCATTAACTCCCATGTGTCAGGCTCTGCAGAAAACATTCAGAATTACAACAAAATGTCCCTCTTCCTTACATTGGTAACTTTCAGGTACAACATGGCCTAACCATCATGCTCTATTCAGTAAATTCTCAGCAAATTATGCATTTGGGGAGAGAGGAAAATCCCAATCAAAAATTAATCATGCATCAAAGGAGGTCAAGTCTTGGATATCTGCTCACTGGCAAAGTTTTCTACTGCAAATTTTCTCCCCCAAAAACTGGAAACTTATCAGGGTAGGTGATAAACAAATAGCAACAAGCAGGACTCCATCCAGTTGGGTTTTGAATGCCTGCAAAGATGGAGACTCCACTTGCTCTCTGGGCAACCTGTACCCATGTTTGCTCACCCTCATCATAAACAAAAAAGCATTTCCTGATGTTCAAGAGGGACACTTCTGTGTTTCGGCTTTGTGCCCATGGTCCTGCCACTGGGTACCCCTGAAAACAACCTGGCTTCTTTACACCCTCCCTTCTTTAGACCCTCTCTCTTATTGAGGTTGAACATTCCCAGCTCTAATTCCTTTGTACAGAAAGCTCATCAACTTTAAATTGCAATCTTAAAAATAGACTTAATTTAGACGTTTTTCTGGCATGGGCCCTCTCCAGGATGCCTTTGAACTACATCAGCAGACCACTATAGAGAAGACTAGGCTATCATGGGCTCTACAGTTTCTATTTGGGTTTTAAGTGGGAGGCTTGTAGTTGCAACACCTTCCATCCAGCCTAGGAGTGGTAAAATTCCATTTGTTTAAAAGACTTGTCTCCATAAGTAATCATTTTCCTTGGTTGCTCTTTGCTAATGCTCGTTTCATTCTCACATCTTTTTTTGCATTATTTTAAAATGGGTGGAAGGAGATATTTCACAGGAAAAAAATATATATATATTAGCAAAAAGAGTTTCATGCAACTATAATTCCATTTAGATCACTGTCAGTGACAGGCAGAATTTACTTAAAGATATTTTCTGTGCTTTACGGTTACTCATTCATGCAAATAAAGATAGCCCTTGAAGCCAAGTCACCTTGCCCTCTCAATCATCCACCTTGCCCTCCAGAGCTCTGGGGGGAATGCTAAATTAAAATCTGTCTGCTCTGGCAGAGGTGGTTTTTTTGATATAAAGCCAGAATAATTATTCAGACATATGTTTACAGCTGCAAGGTTATATTTTGCTGAAGATTTTTTAAAGCGAAAATGTAACTTGGTTGCTAAAGGGTTTTCTGTTTAATCACTGCAGACGTATGGAAGACAGGGAAATTCGTGGATTTACCCTCTTTCATCTCACTCCTTGTGATTTCTGTTTGTTTAGCTTGCTTTCTTTTTTTTCCTAATAACATAAAATTTTGGATGGTTGAAAACATTTCCAAGTCATACTATTTAAAGAGTTTCATTCTATTTTTGTGCAAACAAAGTTAAAGTTTCCCCCTTTTTTGGCTGTCTGTGATGATAATAAATACTGGTCAGAGTGAAGTAAAACACTACAGGAAAGTTGTGTTAGTCATGTTGAGTTCAATGAATGGCTTCAAACAATATTTTGAGTTGTTTTGCACCAGTGAAAATCAACTTGAAGGATGGCAAATGCAAATTGAGAAATGCCTAGTTGGAATTTACAAACTCTCCTGTAATGAAAAGAGATCCAGACATTAATTTTTCAGCCATAGGGATCCTTGAAGCAACAACAGCAGAAGAAACAGAAGAGGAAAATTCTCAAATGGAAGACAACTTTGATGATATAATGGCACTCATGTTGCATAAACCTTACAGGAACAGGTAACATAATACAAAGCAAAGATTCTTCAAATGTGGCAGGATTCCACTTCAGGTATTAAACTCTTCAGTAGGCATGCATTTAAAGAAACTGTCTGTCATCATGCAAACTCAGTGAGGGACATGAAATACCTCGACGTGTTCCTCCTCACTTTTTATTTAGCCCTCTTCTTAGTTAAGCTTGAACACTCAAATGATGCCTGTTGCAAAGCAGGTCTGGATAATCTGGCAGACTGTCCCTTTTCACCTCAACAGCTGGAACACATATGCAGTGCATGAAGTACATAGTACATCCTGATTTTTGTCTCTCCCTTTTCTTAATGTGTTGTCTAGCCACTCTTGAAAGAAAAGTTATAGTTAGAGCAGTGGTTTTCAGTGCCAAGGCTCTGAGAAAGTGGAAGATGGAAACACTACAAAAAATTCAAGTTGTAGTAAACATTCAGAAATTTGCCTCATAGTAAAAGATTCCAGAATCTTAGTTTTTATAAGTTTATTTCTTATGTAAATCATATCATTTATGGAATACATATTATATAAATATATACTATATATAAAATACTACATATTGTTTCAACAAAAATACTTAAGAAGTGATTGGCTGCTGCAAGCAAACACCATGAAGAACTGATCTCTGATGCTGCATGACTTTTTGATTCTGCAGGAAAAGATATCCAGATGTTCAAAGCCAAAGCTAGGGGAAAAAAGTAGAAACATATTTTTTAAAAGGAGTTTCATTAGCGTCTAAAACAAACGTGGGGTGAATTTTTATTAATCCCTCAAAGCTTTCATTTCAGGACTGGATAAGTTTCTAAAGATGTAGGAGCTGTCTGGGCATAGAGACTGGAAAGGAGACTGGCTTGTGTCTTAACGGAGGTCACACAAGCTGGTAACTGCAGCTTCCTCTGTCCCTGTCATCCTATGGAATCAGAGACACTGTGAAGAGTTTCAAGCTATGAAGCTTGAAGACAGAGAGAAATTACCTGGAGTCTGTGAATCCTTACTTGATGCCAAGAATCACTTCTGATAAAA
Organism: Dasyornis broadbenti; assembly: GCA_013397935.1. Taxonomy (NCBI): domain Eukaryota; kingdom Metazoa; phylum Chordata; class Aves; order Passeriformes; family Dasyornithidae; genus Dasyornis; species Dasyornis broadbenti. Next base: position 1,288,352 of record VZRN01005523.1, read on the forward strand.
TCTTTGAAACTAGCCCACATTTTATGGGTCAAGAATAGGCAAAAGGAGGAAAAAAACATTGCAATTAATTCAGAGACGGTCTGCTTGTTTATTTTCTTCATCTGTCTGTCTCATAATACATTACACATCATGAGGTTGAAGTCTTTAGTGTAATCTAATAATCAAGAGAGTTTGAGAAAAAAATTTATGTACACATAGAAACTTTTTCTCAGTTTCAATCTCTAAGCCTGGATAATGACATTACATTTTTGAGACACCAAGATCAGCATTGCAACAGCCCATTCCAAGATCTATCAGCTTTCATTAACACAGCTATTCATCCCTGCCTTAATCTTTCTTTTTAAACTATTCAAACTATGAACCAAATAAAACGTCTGTATCCACATGGCTTAAGCTTTGCTAAAATCTGATATTTAGCTCAGGAGATGATTCACAAAAAAATCTGCCCGTCAGTCTAGATTTGTACATCAATTTTCAGGTGAGACGTCTCTCTTTAAAAGGACCAAACTTCATACTAGAATTTAACACAGAGTACAGAAAAAGGCATACTGACATTCAGTTCAGGGGCTTAATGAATCAAACCAGAATGATTCAGACCTTATTAGTCTCAGTTATGTGTCATTTCATCTTTTCCCCTGCCCATTTAATTTAAGAATAATCTTTTGTCATGGCTATTTTTTTAAAAAACTTAAGAATCAGGTGGACTGCAATCAAGGCCACTTTCTGATACAATTTTTTCTTCTTTAATGAGAAGTCAAGGTGTTTTCTAGCCTTTCTGAAAGAAACTCATAAAAGTTTTTGGGTTTTTTTTAAGTAGATTTCTGCACTTTGCAGATATTGCAGAGGGTTTGTCCTCTTGTTTAATTGAAAAGCAGCCATGTTTGATGGAGAAATTCCAGCCTCAGCCTATGAGCTGATGCTTTCAAGTCGTCTAAAATAACCAGTGTTCTGTTTCAATTGTGTTTACATTGTGAACTGGTGAGAAGCTGGGTTGTCTGTAGCAGTGTAGAGAGCCTGACACCGTAAAATCATCATAGAGTCACAGAATGGTTTGGGTTGGGAGGGTCTTTAAGATCATCTGGTTCCAACTCCTCTGGCATGAGCCGGGACACCTCCCACTAGACCAGGTTGCTCAAAGCTCCATCCAGCCTGGCCTTGAACAATGCCAGGAAAGGGGCATCCTCAACTTCCCTGGGCAACCTGCTCCAGTCTCTCACCTCCCTCGCAGTAAAGAGTTTGTTCCTAATATCTAATTCTCACCAGACCTCCTGCATTTCAGGTCAGTACTGTAGTCCTGAAAACAGCCACTACTGTTGTCAAAGACAGAAAAATCTCTTTCAAGAAGTGTTATTTAAAGCCAATGCAAATCCTCAAAGCTTGCTTCCGTGGCATTCATCAAAAACATTCATTTACAGAGAGTCCCGTGAGCAGGTGTTGCCGAAAATAAGAGTGAAGACAGAGGAGCTGGGGAGTACAATTGCACCAAGTCACACAGAGAACACCTTACTCCTCAAATAGCCTTGCTGATGGAGAGGTAAGGAAGTGTGGGAAACCCTTGCCTGCATAGCAACCTAAGGAGCTTGTGAGCCTCCATGGATCAAGTAACTAAGATGGCAAGTCCATTGGAATAATTGTCTGCACACACGAGCTGATAGACATGCCTAACTACCTACATATACCTATATATATACATCTACATGGCACTTACACTCTTAACAAATCCTGCTGATTGGACAGCATGATAAATATCAAGCACGAATTTTTGCAAATAGCCATCCAAATATCTTGCAATAGCAGAAAAGAAAGAGGCAGAGCAAGTCATGATCTCCTATGGAACATCTCTCTTCCTCAGTCTGCAGCTCTCTTTAAAAGTATCACAACTCCATGCAGAGCTACAGCTGTCTCTACATCACGCGAGCCAACATGGTGTTCTCCACAAGTCACTAGCTACAACACGAAACTCTCCTCTGCATTCTGACTGCCATCCAGCTCCATCCCAAGGCTGAGTCCTTCTCCTGCAATGGGATTTACCCCCTTCCCAAAGGCCCAAGGTCTCTGTGCTCTCCCTACTACAGTCCCTTGCCACTGATGCCCAGAGAAGACAAGCAAAGCTGGAGAGCTAAGTAGAGCCACATACAGAGTGTGAGGTATGACCATGAGGAGACACAGGCTGGTGCAGGTGGCATTAATTTCACAGCTGTGCACCACAGAGGCAGGTTTTGGAGCTGCCTTCTGTGTGAAGCTACTTTTCTGTCTCCCAGAACATTGTTATATGTTAGCAGCAGAGTTTTCATAGATATCCAGAGACAAAGACTCGTGATTTTTTGCCATCTCCCTTAATTCCACTGGAGGCCTTTGAGCAGGTAAAACTTCCATCTCCATCCACTGTAACTGGCACCACAGCGCTTGACAGACTTGTAAAACCATAGGCAACTCACGTTAATATCATCCCTAGGGATATATAGGACTTGCTTGTAACAGGTGTTTAGCTTTTGAAGTTCCTGAAATTGCCCAGAAGTTAAGGAAGAGAGAAGAAATTTGCACAAAATATGTTAAAATACATTCGAGGGTGTAGAGAAGGCAAAAATACTGAAACCAGTGCCATGCAGATATGTTAAAGCATTTAAATTTCAACACTTGAAGCTTCAGATTAGCTGGTTATGGTCAAATTTTCAGTCTTAGAAGCTAAGTAATAAGATCTAAATGTGGACAGTGTAATTAAACCCTTTTATTTAGAAGCCAAAAAAGTATAACTGTTTGACATCTCCTGAAATGAGGTGAACGTGTGTCAAGTACTTACAGACTCTAGTAAGCTCCTGTAGTTTTAAGAGAGACACAGTACCTCATGTTTAATCATTCATGTCTCAAACCAGTTTGCAAAGACGCCTCAGGTGAACTCAGAAGAAAATAAGCAGGACACAGATCTGAATTTTAAAGGTACATACACAACCTGATGCTGCAAACAAAGTTAAAACCAGAAAACAGGTGTTAAACACAGGATTCTGTCTTGTCAGGTGATACAGTGGTGGTTCTCTAAATTAGAGTTGTAGCAGCCCTTGCAGAGGAAGTGTATTTCCTACAGCAGATGGAGAGAGATTTTGTGTTCTACACTGATGAAGTCTAGGTAAAGAAAACCATGACCAGTAGACCACCAATACATGGATGGATGAGACAAGACATATTTTGAAGAGGAAATGTTTGTAACTAATTAAGGAGATACAGATGGCCACCAAGATTGCCCCCAGTAATTGGGACCAAATAGAAGTTGCAAGATGTGCCTTCACTGTTTGATAAAGAGCCTTCTTCACAGAAACCAGATATGTGCTCTCCATGCCAAAGGATTGCCCAACTCACATTTCCTAAATCCCATCCATGAGGATGAACCCTCAGTCAGGTGCATTAATCAATGTCCCAGTATACCCCAGGCCCTCAGAACACCTCTTGTCTGGGTGTGACAAAAATGGCCTTGAAACTGCATGATGGCATTACACATCTCACCATGTCCCGATGAGATGGAGCAGAATTTTGTGATAATTCCAAGGTGGTAGATAACATTTGGACAAGGTACAAAATTCCTCAAAGACAAATTCACACTGGATTCCTGTCCTTCACTTAGACTCAGATAGACCAACCAGCAAAACTCATTAAGCTTCTGGACTATGTTTATCTGCAGTCAGATGAAAGGATGACAAGAAAAACAAAGGGAGCCTAGGCAAGCAATCCCTGCCATTGAAAAACTTTCAGTTTAAAGTCTACACTAAGTTGCTGGATAACCCTTTTTTTTTCCTAATGAAACTTTTCATTCTTGTGTTCAGGATTGTGCAGAAACTTCAGTGCCTAAAGTGTACTGGCATGCCCAGACTCTCTCATAACTTCTTTTCCTCCTCCTCCTCCATCTCCCTTCTATAGCAAGTCTTAGATAAGAAAGTTTCTTCAACTTTTTCAGTATTTCTGTTACAGCACCTGGCCAAGCCAGCCTGATCACGGAGAAAGAAAGTGACAGTGTTCATTGCTTCATCTACTTTCCTCTCTCTGCATGGTATAACCAGCCTGGATAACACTGGATGCCACAAGCCTGGTGTGCATTGGTCTGATATGAACCTTTACTGATCATGTTTATCCAGCACCTACTCAGTTTGATCTGCATATCGAGCCACATGAAAGCTGTGAGGCAGAAAGTGCATTTCAAAAATGTGATTTTCCTTTCAGATAAATGCGTTTTACTCAGAGCAAGCTGAATTCTAACTTCTCTCCCAGATTTTGCATTTAAAAATTACTCTTGAAAGTTGAGCAGCTAAGCGTCCAAATCTATGGGGAAAGTTCCAGCATCAGTCTGTAAGGCAGGAACTTTACTCATGCACTGTGCTTTCTGCCTCAACTTTTGGCTTGTCAGGAATTTATTTATTTTTCATTGTTTTAATCATAACAATTTTGGATGCTTTCAAATGCCCAGAGGACTGCTGATCAATTAGCATAATTGCAGATACAACCCACACAAATCTACAGGGCTGGATGAGATACACCCAAGGCTGCTTAGAGAGCCGGTGGAAGTGCTCACCAAGTCACTTTCCATCATTTACCAGCAGTCCTGACTAACCAGGGAGGTCCCTGTTGACTGAGGGCTGGCAAGTATGAAGCCCACCTAAAGGAAGGGTCAGAAGGACAATCTAGGGAAGTGGTGGAATCACCATCCCTGGAGGTATTTAACAAAATGTAGATGTGACACCTAGGGACAGTTTAGTGGTGCACTTGACTGTGCTCAGTTAACTGTTGGATTCGATGATCTTAAACGTCCTATCCAACCTCAGAGATTCTATGATTCTGTGCTTCTAAAATTATCAGAAAGAGGAAACATCATCCTTTTCATTGAAGTTACTTTTTGTTAGTCAGCTTTAATTGACCACTTTAATTGATGTTATTTACATCAAAGGAGAAAGTAGTGATTGGGAGATGCCCACCCAGCTGTCACAGCCCAAGGCTGCTGCTATGGCTTACTTACCTGAAATGACTGCTGCTTTTGGAGAAATTTCACATATGTAGGATATGCTGCAGCATGGAACCACATGGGGGCTTTCTTCAGTATTGCAACCAGGGTCTATAGCAAGATCAGACTGATTTTTCCTATGCTTTCTGTGAGGTCTCCATAATACCCCAGGGGCGGAGGAAATATTTTTCTATATGTAACAAAATAGGAAAATGAGCAGAAGCAAAGCTGGGGGGAATCAGAAACTATCAAAGTCGTGGAGAGAGATTCTCAAGAAAAGATATGGCAAGAGTGACTTGACTGTGCTATATAGACTGTGCTATGCTTAGATAGAAACACAAATGTTTGGGGACAGTAAAGCCCAGGTCCCACACACTTCAAACTGATCACCTGAAAGAAGTCTACCTGCAGCTCCTCCTTGCCTCCTCTTCTCATCTGTAAGACAAAAGTAGCACTGCCACCATCACCACCCTCATTGAAAAGCAATGAAAACAAAACAGGGTTTCTGAAGCACCTCAAAACCATGGTGTTGGACAATACAGAAAAACTTCACAAAAACTAACTACTTCTGCCCGCTGAGCCAAATTTGAGTAGGAGGCAGAGACCACACACAGAATAAGTCAAAAACACAGTGCTGAATAGTTTCCCCTTAAATAAGTATTCCCCCTTCCACGTATAGAATAAGTCCGCAACTCTGTGGGAAAAATATTGTGCAATGCTATGTCTAAAACTTCTTTTGCAGGGGGTAAATTAAAGGTTGCATAGAGAACTTGGACAGTATTGATATACTCCTTCTGAGTACTTATCCACATAACAATTTCTTTTGAAAGCATCTTCCAGTGTAAAAAATAAAATTGAAGGAGAGAAAATTATTTACAGCCATGTGAAGATCCAGAGAGAAAGAAAATATTTGGTTTGTGCTCTTGGGTGGACTCTGAGATCAGTGTTCCTTACATGGATTTCTCTTATTTCAGACCCTTTATGTGAACTTTCCAAAAGGAAAAAAAAAGTAAATTTCTAAAAGCTAAAACAAACACTTAGCTTGCTAAATTAAAGTTTCTTCTGTTTCCTTTTCCACACATCCCCACAAACAGTGGTAAGTAAATGTCTTTTCCTGATAGTGTTTGCATAAAAAGCAAATACAGCTGTTTGAGGACTGTTTTTTTCATTCTCCAGATTGATTTATGAAGAGGTTGTCACAGAATTTCTGCTCAAGTTTATAATTATATCCTCAGATCCTGAGGCATCCCAGCAAAACCTCCTAGAAGAAAAACCCTAAAATGTTTAGCATCTGTGTCTCTATCTCCACATCCTGCAATTTCTCTATGTATCTGTATATAAAAACATATATGTATGTACTAAATATACAATTACAATTGTGGTTCTTTTTAGACGTATTCCTATATCCATGTAATTATATATGGATATAACAAGTGGTATTTTGAAGAGCCAGAAGGCCAAATATTGACTTCCCAGTGCGTTGCAGACCCAGCCTGAGTGTCTGGGGAATGCACCAGGGACAGGGGAACCAGTCATGCGCTGATGTGGCTGCAGCCTCATCCCATCCCGCGGCCATCAGAGGCTGCCTTGACTCCTGCTGGTGCTCCCAGGGCAGCCAGCAGGGTTGACGCTGGTGGAAGCAGCAGGACAGGAACAGGACAGGGACTGGGATGGGGTCTGGGAGGCAACGATACATGCCTTGCCAGAGAGGTCCCTAGTGACAGCACAGGTATCCCCTGCTGCAACTCAACCTTCCCAGGAAACTCAGGGCTGGGGAGAGGTGGGGAGGCTTGGTTCCCCAATTAAATTTTATGCATCCCTTCACTGTTTCTCAGGTTGCTTTCAGAATCAGAAAATCCAAGAAATATATTCACAGATGTTCCCTTGTTTATTTGTTGACTCTGTGTAATTTGTTTGCCCTAATTTGTTTTTGTCTATCATGGGACTTCCCTTTTTAATTTCCCTTTCTCTGTTTACCACTCTTTGTGGAGCAGCGGTCTGTTAAGCTGTGAGAGGCACATGCCAAATTAAAAAAAAAAAAAAGGGGAGGGGGGGAAAGGCACCGCAGATTGTTTTAAGCACTGGCTGCCCCTTTGGGCCTGAAGGCCTTGCTTGCAGCCTGCACCTGCTCCTCCTCTTGAGACACGGGGCTCCTGATCTTTATCCCCTGCCTTTAAGCTGCCTGATTCCTATTATCCAAACTCAAACAGCGTTCTCTACATTCACGCCTCCAGCACTTGGCATGAAATTAATAAGCCTGGCTGATATATTTCCCTGGAAGCCTGCCACTCTTTAACAGTGGTGTTAGATTAAAAATTTTGGCATGGTTAATGAACAGGGAAAAGCTGAAGCCAAAAGTTTCATGCAGCAATGCAAAGATTTGGGGGTTATGAAAAGAATACCAACTTTGTTCGCATTTTCTGAATGCCGTCCTAATTACAGGGTTAGATAACAGACACAACAAAATAGTCATGGCTAGAAGAAAGGATGTGTTCTCATCCTTCCCTCACATTTGATTTTATCTTTAGCCTTTTCAATCGCATCCCATTCTGCTGTATTGTGTAACCTGAAACACAGTAGTGCTCAATTGGGCTCAAAACTCTGCATTCACACAATTAAGCAGTGAAAGGGGGCCACAGACGTATATACTGCGCTGTCCCACCCTCACTAGGGCCTGGGAGCAGTGCAGCCTCCCTTCAGTCTCTTCTGGAGACTGGAAACAACCTCTTCCCCAAAAAGCAAAGTCCAAAGTGGATTGCAGGTGGTTGTCGTGTCCCCAAGCAATCTGGGCCTTTGGGCATTTCCCATCTTCATCCATCTTTGATTTTAGCACATCTCATTTATAGGATGCTGTCAGCATGGTTAGGTTTTTTCAGTAGAAAAATAGTCCTAAAAGAGAAATTCCATGTGCACACATGTGTGTCATAAATACATACATGTATATGTGTAAGAAATGCTGCTGAGTCTTTCAGGCGCAAGCCTTTTATCCAAATTTCTGTGACACACAGCATGCATTCACTGACTTTCTGTTCTCCCACTTCAGAAAGGAATGATCTTAAAGTTTCCCCATAAGAGTCACTTTCTGCCTCCTGGTTATTACGTCATGGATATGCTGTTACTACCAGAGCTATAAAATACTCTGAAACATACAGTCTGCCAAACTGAAAGAGACAGAGAAGAAATTATTGCTAAAGCATGCCTAGCTTGTCACCTATGGGCCTGATTTAGCATTACGAAGAACAGGAGACCTGTCTCTTTTCCTGACTGCCACAGGTCCCACAGCTGTAAAGCCACAGTGTCTTACTAGTGGCAAAAATGCTTCCTTCTTCCATTCCCTATGGGCTCTGGGATGTGTTCCTGCAAATCCCTTGAAGTACCTTACCATCCATCTGAACTCCACACAAAGGGCCATCTTCTATTGCAAAGAGGCCCATGCTGGGGAGAGCTCCAGCAGCCTTTTTGCTCCTGAAAACTGCAACAGTGCTACTGATAACAGAAAAGAACAGCTTCTACAGCTCAGTGCTCAGGGTAAACATGGAGTGAAAGGGCCTTGTATTGCCTTACTATTGTCGTACTTGCTTTGCTTCCCCTGCTCCTTTTTCCCTCTCTTACAAACAGACTTGTCACCATACCTTGACCAAAGCCATTTAACCTCTCCTATCTCTTCTGCAGCTCACCCCTTTCCTCTCTCCTTTCCTTCCTTCTGGGATGCATTTGCATTCTGTTGGTTAAGGTACCCACTGGAACTCTGTTTTCCTGGTCTTTCCATGTAACTTCCATCCTTCAAAATTTCCCCTTCCTTATTTTGTAGGGATTTCCAGCTAAGTGAAAGGACCATCTCTTCCACGTTAAAAAGTCTTGGTCATTTTGCAACCACTGAGGCAGCCAGACTCCTTTCCCTTTAGAGCAATGGCCTGCCCTCAGTACTAGTTTTCTAGAAGTGAAACATGTCCCTCCCTTGAGTTCTGAACGTGAGGTGCCCTGGCTGGGCTGGCTGTTAGCTCTTCATGCACCAGGCTGTCGGGTATGGCTTGGAAGTGGCGGTGTCACACAGCAGCTAATACATTCATGGCTCGCTTACACTCAGTTGATACCACAGAAGAGTGTGAAACAATAAGGAAATTGCTAATCTGAGTGATAGGGCATGGCTCTGTGTGCAGCTCCTACCTTTCACAGCTGCTCTTTACACATGCATGCCCTTGGACAGCTTCCCAGGCTGCCTCACTCCAAGGGTCTCCCGGAACGCCCCTCCTCTCCACCTAGGGTCAAGTCATCTTCTCCTATGCCAGCACCAACAGCTGGTGGCCAATGACATATGAAGTGCATGCTGAACATAATAAGAGTTTACAATGCTAATAACTTAAGCAGGCAGCATTTGACCCAGGCATAAGTGTGACATGGCAAAAAAAGTGATATGGAAGCACAACTTGTCAGGCTTCGCATCTTACATCTAGATGAAAGAGGGCATCTGCAAAACATGACCTTTCCTAAAGTGTCCTGCTTGACCTACTGTGGAGCTATTTCAGGAGGCAGGAGGGACAGGCCCATGGGGAGCTGACTAGTCAGTGGGAGCCTTTGTTCCAGAAGTTTGAAATTTTGCTGAGAGTCTAGAAACCACTTTTTTCTTCAATTGACTGCCAAAGAGCAGCAGTTTATAGTTTTTGTTTTGCAAGCAACAATTTCAAGGAAAATCCTTGTATCAAATTACCAATTCCCCATTTGAAGAAAACAGACTGGAAGAAAAGTTTTCAGCCGGTACCAGCCACCAAGTACCAGTTTCTTCATTCTGCAATCCTTCTTTATGAGTCCTTTGTGCACCATTGATCTCTACTCTTCCAGCCTACCTGACAGCCCCAGTCACAGTGAAACAGTGATTTTCTCTGTAAAGCCAGAATAGGCTATGCAGAAATGCTATGCATTTCCATTAGATTGTAAGGCAAGGTAGCCCCAGCCATACACTCCAAATATTTGTAAATTTATGATGTTTTGAATGTCCAGCACACCTTTAATTTTTATTGACAAGTTGCTCATTAGTTCATCATTAGTAAAGCATATTCAAAATTAATTTACTATGAGCTCACCGTGTATTAATCAGAATTGTCTGCTACTGCTGGAAATAGCAATTAGTCTATATTACTACTGCGTGAAAAGCAAACAACTGGACTAAATGTGTGTTAAGTCCTCATTTAGTGTTATGTGGCTCCCACCATTCTGGTCTCTATTCCATGTAAAAATGGCAAAATCTAAAAAGATGTAGAGCACAATGATTTTGCCTTAACTACTGTTGGTAGGAACAATAATGCAGAAATTATTTGTTCATGTGACATTTTGGAAAGAATGTGACAAAAATGTTAAACAGCTCTACTTAATCTCAGTACATAAACTGTTCCTAGTGTCTGAGACAGCCATACTACAAACGCTTCAGATTACACACAGTTTGAGAAGTGTGGACAAACACAAATGTTATAATTGCCAAAACAAAAGAATTTTAAGACAGGCAGAATCCAGCTTAAAGTCTAGCTTAAGAGACTGGATCCATCCTCTTTCTGAAACAGCTTCAGCTGGGCACATTTAGAAATCTCCCCATAAATCTTCATCTGTAGCAGTGCTTATTTTCTCCATTCCCAACAGGCAGCCTGTTGCCTTCATGCCTTGGAACCACTCTTTATATTAATTTCTCTTCCCCTTACATTTTATCTGACTAGAAAAATTTTTTCCCCTCAATCTTTATTATTGTTTATGTTGATGTATGGAAACTAATGAACATAAGGGCAAAAGACACCTGTATTTAGACTGGCTTGCAGGAATAGTTGGCATCATGGAGAGTGGCTGGGACCTGGTTTTCAGTATTTTCCCAGTAGATGCTCTGAAGAGATCAGGAGTCTGCACAAAACCACAATATTAGTCCCTATTTCAGACCTGTTCTGTCAGGTTTGTTTGTCTGCTTTCACTGTCTAATCCTGTCCTCACACCTCTTTCCCAAAGCCTGTGAAAGCAAGTCCCAGGCTAATGCTGGTTCACAGTGGGCCACCAGCAGAACCAGTGGTGCACGTCAGCATTTAAGGTTGAATAAGTTGGGGGTGCAAACTCCGATATTACATGGGGGCTGTGCTGACAACTTGGGCTGTGGGAGTTATTGAGTAAATCAGGGAAGGAGTGTATGAGAAATGGATACTATGTGTGAATTGTGCATGTGTTTTGGAGATGCATACCAAAGGTAAGTCACAGGGACAATATGATAGAAAAGATACACCAGAACTGGACCCAAGGACAGCTGTCTGCTGTCACTTCTTCCCCTGGCCTCTCCCAAATGGTGTCAGATAATCAGAGGTCAGCTGTCAAGCAGCAAAGATCACAAACCTGTGGCAATGCAGCATCTTGAGAAGACCATCTGTTCTTCAGAAGCCTTACTAATTCTTTATCTTCTGTGTTCACAAGAGGTTGGTTTGACTACTGATATCTCCAGAAATAACCCAGCTCTTCCTTTTGCCCCTCATTTGTCTCCCTAGCTTAAACTTTGATTGTACTAATTTCAAAATTTTCTCACACAATTTTTCCTAGCAGAGGAAGTGTCAGGTGTTTCCCATGAGACCTATTCAGCTGGTGTCCCCTTACTCACACTTTGCCGCAAGGCACAGAGTCTGCACCACCACCCATCCCAGTCCCCAGTCTGTGGGATGCCCCTCACTTCCAGTCACACATGGGTGTTGGGGAGGTGTGGCACAGCGCAAGGCACTAGAAGTGCATCTCCGACAGGGTCCTGCTCCTCCAGTCTGTGATCAGGCATATTTTGGGACACAACTCTTTCATGATCAGTGCATATGTCCTCATCCATCATATAACTCAGTATGCCAGATTTCCTCTCAAATACGTGACCTAAGAATTGTCACAGTACATTTCACACTCACCTAATTACAAATTAAATCTCACCAGTTCATTTTTCCTGTTTTTATGCGGATTTCCTTCTCCTCTGGTTTGTTTGGTTTTTTTTAAGGCAGAGGATGGTTGTCAAACACATTATCTGCACAGATCAGTCCCAGTCAAAGCTGGAACACATCGCTGGAGCTTTTCCCTGGAGTTGTCTGGGAACTTCATGCAGTGCTCTGTGGCAAGCTCTGCCTTGCCCTGCAACCAGCAAAAATGTCTTAAACTACCCCAGGTGCCAGCTGCATCCTGCCAGATGGTCAGGGATTTTTCTCCTTTGGTTTCAGACCGACCCACCAAAGATGTCACACTCACATCAACTCTACGTGACCCACCACAGAGCTGTGTCCTTACTCGCAGTCAGCTTCAAATGGCTGCTCTCCCATAAAAGTGATACTGCCACTTTTTTTAAGCAATCTGGGAGGGAGGGATCAATCTTCATTAATTTGTGAAACAGGGACCTTGCCATTATTGAATGATTTGTTCTGTGGTGCCTGGGAGCACTGTCCTACCTCCAGCCTTGGAAAACCCCAGTTCCAGGCACCAGACGCACCTGGTGTAAAGTTGCGTGCCACGGACTCGCATCTCACCACACATTTGCTGGAACGCCGGAAGGCCAGATACTCTGAAGATGCCATGCATTATCCTGGGGCCCTGCTGACACCCTGCCAGAGTCAGGCTGGCAGGAGCTGCCAAGGCAGATGCTTGCCCTCTCCCAGCAGAAGCGCTGCCGAGTAGTGACTATCCAGCAGAGGGGAAGAGGAACGAATGAAATCCTCAAAGTAAGAGCATGGTGTGCTCGTGAAATCTGAGTCCTTCCTAATTATTTCACTTAGCATTCTTAATGTTGCCAATTATACAAGAGGGTGCAATTATTCATGCTATAGGAATTGTGACATGAGAGCAGGTCAGTGGACTTTTTATTATTAGATAAAGTTCATCTCTCCAGAAATATTCTCATGGGCCAGTCTGTGGCAGCCGAATGAACTCTCACAGGAGTGGTGAACCATTGCTAATTCTGCCTGATCCATATGCAAAACACGTTTCACCATCCTTGTCATCTTTAACACTATCAGCAAGGTACCTTTTAAAAAATCTGAAAGGCCCTCCAACAAATGCCTCTGCAGCTCTTTGCCATGGAAAAAATACAAAATTTAAAAACAAAAATTTAAATAACATTATTCAATGTAGGTTAAGAGGAGCTTAGCAGATACATGCTGCAGTTAGTGTTATTGTGATAGAACAGAGAGAATAGGATAGAGCAGAACAGAAGTTGTTTCTTTGTACAGATCAATTAGCCTGTATTTTAGCAATTAGGAGTAGTTAAAGTTGATGATACAGTCTGTTTTCTCTTGGAGTCATTTTTATTTACAAGGATGTGTACAAAGCCCTTTTTCCACCACCCCAGTTCTACACCTCTTCCAGCCCACACTGTGCCCAAAAAATGAGTTCTCTTCCCTTCTCTTTTTTCAGCATCATGTCTTCTTTCCTTTTTTTCTTATCTCTTGGATTTTCTTGGCTATACAGTTCATCAAACTCTTCCTTTCCCTCCTCTAAATAAATTTGTTTCCAACCAGGTTTACAAGAAATCTACATTTTTCTGCAACTGTTGTATCTATTTTGGTCCTGAATGCAGTATAGTTGCCACATTCATGAGTTTTGATCAGGTTTTCCCTAATCTCCACCATAAAAATAGAATAAGTTTGATAGTGTCCAGTGACAGATGGCTTGAAGAAAGATGCAAGAAGTCTTCATACAGATAATTAAGGAGAAACCTGTTCTTGGAAAGTGGGACTCAATGGAGGAAGTGCCTGCTTAAATCCTGTCTCTTGACTGCTTTCTGTTTTCACTGAGGCAAAAAGGTTTATATCCCTTTTGTATTTTTCGTTGCATCTAATATGGGTCTAGACTTCTTTGTTTTCTGCAATTGCCTTAATAGTAAGAGTCTAATCTGCTTTTAATCCTGCTAACCACTTGGAGCTCTATCATATCTAGCCACCATGAGCTTCACATGTTTATTTAGTATCACATTTAAAAAGCATTTTTGGTTTTTAAGTAGTAGTAGTGTTTCTAGTTTAGATATTCATTTCATCTGGCATTACCAGAAAGAATATGCAGTCTATTTACTTTTTTCATTTTCAGTGTCATATATTCTGCCAATATGTTCCCACTTCCTTATCTTCTTTCCAAGCTAAGCAGTCTTAGTCATTTCAGCCATAACTTAGATGGAAGCACCTTCTATTTTAACAACCACCTCTGCTACTGAGATGGCAGCTTCTGCTTCACGCTTCTTTTTCGAGACAAAGAAAGCAGAACTTAGACCAGAATTCTGGGTGATGTCATATTTTATGGTTTGCATCTTCTCATATTTTATGATTTTCATCTTCTCATATTTGATGATTTGCATCTCCATGACATGTCAGGTATGACTGGGATGTGTTCCTTACTCAGCTCCATTCCCTGCGCAGCCTACCCTTCGATCCTTTCACCTAAATCTGTGCATTGATCAACCACTTCCACTGGCTATCCCAATTCTTTTCTTAGTTATGCTGAACTGAGCTCCCAATAATATTTATGATTAGTTTAATCTACTCCTTCCAATGAACTGTATTAACAGAATAATTTAAGCTCCCTTGTATTCACTCTGAACAGAAATCAGCACTTTCTACACCACAATCTATCAAGTAATTTATTTTCTTGTATAAATCCTCTTCCCAAAACCTGATTGTCAACACCAGTTTTTGGCATAATCTCTTCTCTCAGGTCATTGAACTTTTTCCTAATGGTCCTAGTCTTCACCCCTGTACTTCCTACCTGATCTCTGTTCTAGGCTTGATTTGACTTGTCCATCCTCCTTCATTTCTTCTTCGCATAAAATAGAGGAGTTGATTTCTCTCGCTGTGTATAATGAAAGTTTAAATCCAAACAAGGAGAAAGTTTACACTTTTGTTGGTAACACATGATTGTGCTGATTCTTCCTGGTACTTGGGCCTTGAGCTAGTAGTTTGATAAACACAAGATCCGAAAACACATTTTGAATCTGGTTACTTTTGCTTTAAGGCTAAAGTTACATAGAACAAATTCTAACATTCCTACCAAAGGAGAAAGGGGAAGAGAGAGAGAGTGAGAAAAGCATGGCCTGCTGATATAAGTAGGACTGAATATGACAAATTCTCTGCAGTAGATAGAAGAATTTTTCTTTCAAGTCTTATAACCATGGACACCACAATCAATGCATTAAGCTATCTCTAATGGCATGTCTTCAGCCTGGCTCTTCCAGAGTGTAAATTGATTAGAAGTATAGACAAACAAGAGAAAAATGTGCAATATGCCTTCCCCCAAAGTTCTTAACAACAAAATAGTATCAATGACCTACTTCCATGACAGAAAAACTGCTGCCTGGACAGTGTCAGAAGACAAGATATAATTATGTAATGAGGAAAGACCAAGGTTTTGAAAGAGGGAATGAAACATGGAAACCTATTACAGGCAAAGCCTGACCTTGTTGATTTGTGGGGTTTTAATTATGAACAGGAAGAAAAAGAAGCCTGCAGAGGTGATGCATTGCCATCTATTGTAGATGTCTGCCTGAGGATGTTACAAGATGCTCTCTAGAGATACCTGTTCTATCCATTGGACACTGAAGGGTGCCTCCATGATACCATTCCACTGTAGACATCCAAGAGCAGTAAGGAAATTTGATTTGATTTAAAAATCTAACTTTAGGGCAGCTGAATTAGTTTGGATATATTTCACCCGGTCTTCCTTTAGTTTAATTCCGTCTTCCTTTCCAGAAGAGAGAGAAGGAAAAGATTGTGACTCCAGTGCACAGTGACCCCAGGTATTCACTGTGCAGTGGACCCAAGGAGATGCTGTGCACAGCAGCAGCCCTCAGCAGCTCTCACTGCAGCATCTTCTCCAAGGGTGAGCTTGGCCACCTGCATTTTTAGCTAAGGAGACTCCAGCACAGTTCTGTTTTCTGCTGCAAAGTGCAATAACACTCAGGCTAACACCTCATGCACCTTCATTCACTGCAAAGAATCAAAACTGCTTGCAGACACCTGAAGAAAACAAAACACAAAACTGCAAAATTTTTTCCAATACCCCATTAAACCCACAGTGAAGAAAAGAAAGGGAAACATGAGCAGCCATGAGAGGCACACTTACATGACTAGGTGCAGACGGATGTAATCTCACTCCAGTATGGAAAACAGAGAGCTGCATTACTGCAGGGATGAGCATGAGCTAAAAACTCACCCTCGTCTCTCCTCAGACCTGAGTTCCATTGCAGGAAGGCTGGTGGGGTTGGTAGTTGTGAACACCTGCTTGGACAGAAATGAGTGCGAAATGCAATACTGCTTGTTCAGCTCTTTGGCAATGTTAAGTGCCTCTAAAACACTGCAAGTGCTACATATATTATTCAACTTTTAAAGGTGTAACGGGAACTGGCAATCATTATTGGCCTGGCCATAGTCTGTGTCAGATTTGTTCTTGCTGGAATTAAAAGGCACGGCTATTAAAATTTGAGCAGGAAAACTCGATCATTAGCTCATATAATTGCCTCATAATATATAAGGACTGGTTTATCCCTCTGTGATCAGACCCGGGAAATAAGGTCATAATTTTCATGGCCTGTGTGACCAGCTTTACTATTGGCCATGCATGGGCTCAAGAGTCCAGCTGAATTCTGCTCTGGTAGAAACTCTACACAGACCAAGTACAGGCAAAACAGCTGAGTGCAACATGAACTTTAGAGATAGTGACAGGGGATGATGATAAAAAGCAGAAAGCAAGATAAACAAATAGACTCCTACCCTAAATATACAACAACATAACCCCATTGATTTGTTGCCGCTGAACTTCTCTTGCCATCAGACCTCATCAGACAGACCAAGGTTGTACTCCAGCAGCTGTCTTCCCACACAACATAATCTAGGCAATAGTCTATTCCACCAGTCAGTCCTGGAGCATCTCCAACACACTCTCCTGGCTCTGGTCTGGGCTCCCAGAAGCTCAGCCAGTCCTGATAACCCCATCTTTTAAGGAAGAGCTAATTGAAAGTATAAACATGCAGACTTCCTAGAGAATTTAGTTCCCCTGCACAAGAAAAAAATGAAGTAAAAGAAAAGTTTCACTGAATTCCATTAGAGCAAAAATAAAGGCAAACAGGCTCATAAAGATCACAAAAATGTAAAGTGCTTTTAAACTACACTTAGTAAAGTCTTTGTCACAGACTTTCCTAGAATTCGCAAGTATCACATGCCCATCGTCCTGGGGAGTGGAGAGGAAGGGCGTAGTTTGATTAGTGGTTTGTATTTGCTACAGGAGGGCCTTCTGTGAGAAGCTGCCAGAAGTTTCCCCTATGTCCACTGGAGCCAATGCCAGCCAGCTCCAAGACAGACTCTCTGCTGGCCAGGGCTGAGCCCATCAGCAGTGGTGATGGAGACTCTGGAATGACAGATTTAAGCCGGGGTGGGCAGGAGGAGGAAACAGTGCAACAGCAACTGCAGCTGGAGAAAAGGAGCAAGAACATGTGAGAGAAACAGCTCTGCAGACACCAAGGTCATTGAAGAAGAAGGGGGAGGAAGTGTTTCAGGTGTTGAAGCAGAGGTTCCCCTGCAGCCCCTGGTGCAGACCATGGGGAGGCAGCTGTGCTCCTGCAGCCCATGGAGGTCCAGGGGAGCAGACATCCACCTGCAGCCTGTGGAGGACCCTGTGCCAGAACAGTTGGATGCCCAAAGGAGACTGTGATCCTGTGGGAAGCCCATGCTGGAGCAGGCTCCTGGAAGGATCTGTGAACCTGTGGAGAGAGGAGCCCACACTGGAGCAGGTTTCCTGGCAGGACTTGTAGCCCTGTGGGGGGACCCACTGGAGCAGCCTGTTCTTCGAGGGCTGCACTCCATGGAAGGGATTCACACTGGAGCAGTTCATGAAGAACTGCAGCCTTTGGGAAGGACTCGCATTGGAGGAGTCATGGAGGACTGCATCCTGTGGGAGGGACTCCACACTGGAGCAGGGGAAGAGTGTGAGGAGTGCTCCTGCATGAGGAGGAAGGAGCGACAGAGATGATGTGTGATGAGCTGACCACAGGCCCCACTCCCCATGCCCCTATGCTTCTCGGAGGGAAGGAAGTAGAGAATTCAGGAATAAAGTTGAGTCCAGGGTGAAGGGAGGGAAGGGGAAGTGTTTTTAAGATTTAGAGTTGTTTCCCATTGTCTCAAATCAATCTGATTAGATGGGAAATAAATTAAATTAATTTTCTCAAGTCAAGTCTGTTTTGCCTGTGATGTTAAGTGCTCAGTGATCTCTCTGTGTCCTGTCCTCATCCCACAACACTTTTGTTCTGTTTTCTCTCTCCTGTCCTGCTGAGGAGGAGAGCAATAGGGCAGCTTTCGTGGGCATCTGGTGTCCAGACAGAGCCAACCCACCAAAATATGCAAAGAACAAAATATGAAGCTGAGGCAACATTTCAGGCTGGGCAGTACAAACATGGATGCCACCAAGGTTTGGTTCTTTAGAACCAAAATTAAGAGATGCAATGAAGAAGGCCCAGCACTGACTACACAGTAAGAGATGAATCTGAGAGAGCGGGATCAGATCTAGAGGATGAGGATATTTTTCTATTTAGAGTGAAAGGAAAAGCTATGAAGGTGAGGAGAACACAGGCAATGAGGATAGCTTTATATACCACATCTGAACAAATAGCCCAGAGGAACCTGAGGCTGTCCAAGTATTTAAATAAAAATTTAATGTCTCCCAGCGCCAGAAATTAAGAACTTTGTCTGGGACTCTGACCTGTCTCCAGCAAACAGCAGTGTTTAAGTACCAGGGAGCATAAACAAAAGTGTTTAAAAACAAGATGGTTAAATGCAGAGCTCACTTGGAATGGGCTTGGTCATAAATATCAAGTCAAGATAATAGAAAACACTTTCACCTCTACTCTCTCTCTGCATCTTCCCCCTGCAAAGCTATCATCAGGCTCTTGAGATGCATCTCTGACTGTTCAGGAAGATGTAACAGTCAGCAGGGCCAATTCCTGCACAAGGACAGTCCTCAGAACCCTCTTCAGATACAAAGAAGAAACTGCAAAGCAGGTCATAGCTTTCATTGCCCTTATAAATTTGCTCCATTAAAACTGCACTTATAGAGAGCAATCAAGTTTGAGAACACCTCAAGAAATCTTTTGAAGGCCTACTGGAAAACAGCTATCACCACCTTCAATGGAAGTTGAACCGGGACTGATGTAACAGGTAAAAACACTGCATAAATTTGGTCAAATGTATCAGAATTCCACTGGCATGCAGCAGAGTTGGACTTGATCTACTGTTCTGACACTATAATTATCTGATAGCTGATTTATCTTCTACCCTTTATAAGATATGACAGTGTTCACTGATCAAACATAGCTTTCTTCAATTAGAAAAGGTGGGCAAACCTTTTCATTCTGTGAGCCAGTGCCTGGCTAACCACACCTCTTTGTATTAGTATTCTGAGGGTGGCCCAGCAGCAGAGTAGCAAGGAGGGTAGCTGTTGTTTTGTTTTGAGCCCACTTTGTGTTTTTCAGCCCAAAGCATTGCCTCCAGCCACTTGCACTTCCTTAAGAGGATTATTTGCTAGTGATATTTTCTTGAAAAAACATCAACACAATCTAATGCTGTTGCCTTTTCTTAGGGAAATAAGAGAAATTAATGACCAGGCGTATGTCCATGAGGGATTGCTGATATCATTGACTTTTCTTGTTTATTTAGTGGCTTAAAAATAACAACAGCAACAAAACCAGACTTGTCTCAAAACTCTTGGTGAAGACTAGCTGATCTTGGTAACCTCATGTTCTTCTCTCCCCTTCCACCACCCACTTCACTGCATAGCCTGGGAGAAGCATTTGGCTCTCAGCTCTCCAGGCAACAGAAATAGCTCTCAGAACCAAAATTTTCCTTCAGGTTGACTCAGATCAACATTTTTTCAGTATTTGCAGTGAATTTAGGCTGCATGTGGAATCGTTTTTGGGAAAGACTAAACCACTTGGGTGAAGTCACTGTCAAAAAATATCTCCTATGAAGGGGCAGGTCATGATGCGGAGGGCTTTGTGCTCTGGTGCTGAAGGCACAGGTGGAGGTTGGAGCGCACTGGTGTGGGGATTGCTGTGGTTCTGGGAGAGCAGAGAACAAACTGAAATGCTCCACTGTTCTGAGCAGTGCCCTAAATCCTTGGTAATCGCCATAGGCCTTCACTGAGTCTCAGAGAATGACAGTGGGAGATGCTGCTTTGGGAGGACAGAGGGGGCAGAACATGAACCTGCAGCCCATTTTCTTTGTCTTCCACCTGAACCTACAGCTGCCATGCTGGTGACCGGAGAGAGCCCATTCCTGCCTCGAACGTGTCTGTTCAGTACAGAGCACGACACAAAACTGAGCAGCTTCAGCAGGAGGAGCTGGCAACACATCACTACTGACCACAGAGCAAGCCAGTGGAAAACCCTGGAGTCTGGATCATGTTTCATTTAGAGGAGGAATTTGAAGTGTCGTCTCCCACAACCCAGATGACTGTCCTCACTCAGTTGAAAAACTTCAGTATGTAATTCACTGAACTACAGCTAATACTCAAATAGAAAAAGGTTAAAAGTCATTATGGAAGAGGACTGCAAGTCAAAATTAACATCTGCTCTGCAAAAACTTTGTTCTGTGGACCACTTCCATCTCCCTTCTCTTGACACAGGCTTACCAGCCATAGGCAATAATTCTCTTTCCACCCAGAAAAAAATATACATCAGTATTCCTTCAATGAGAACTTTGTATTTATGTTCCTGATAGGATCTGTGTGCACCAAGACAGGTTTCCAGCCTTCTACACAGCTTCATTTGTCCATGTCCTTACACATTGCTCCCCAGGTAACAACAGTCAATACAAAAAAAGTAAAAAATATCTACTGTTAGCATTCATATGTCTCTCTTTATCTCAAGACATGGGAAACTCAGTTTCCGGTATTTTTCTTCAGAAGAGGAAAAAATGAGAGAATATTGTTCCTACTTTATAAATAGAGAACTTGGAGGATGAGTGGACTGCCAAGACCCCACAGAAAGGACATGAGTTTTTAGAACTGGTTGTAGAGATGCTGGGAGAAGCTCCATATAACAAAAGTATATTTTAAAAATACTTAAAAAAAAAGAAAAGGGGGAACTGTCTGCTATTTGGTAGGTAGGTCACGAGGAGCCAGCTGACAGTATGCAATGTTCAGCATTTGAAACAGTTGAAGTGGTAACAGCCCCCCGTGCTGCATTTGCTGCTGAGAGGAGGTAACACAAGCGTCTCTGCAGATATGGATTCTGCACTACTTCCTGTTTTGTTACAAAAGTAATTTACAATCTATTTTATTAGAAGATGTTTCTGTCAGCAAACTTACTCCCCTGAATAATGAGGTAACCAATTAGAAATGGGAACAAGGATCTAATAGCAGAAGTGCTCTCCCTCCTTCCCCCAAAAATCAGCTACTGATGGGCTGTGTAGGGATTTGTGCTCATGCACCACTGCTGGGTATGAGCCTGAAGGCTCAGTTTGATATAGGTGAATAGTGAAAACAATATAAGTACAGAGAAATCCTGCTTCTTGAAGTTTACATGCAATTTTGGATGTAAAATCCAAATGGATTGGATTTTGGATCCAAACCTTAATTTGAAAGAAATATGTTGCAACCCAAGGTAGATCTGGGAGGCCATAATTCCATGCAAAATAAGCCAGATTTGTAAATCTGTGTAAAAACACTGAGAGATAAATCACACATGTACCTACACAGCAAGTCCAATCCATTCACAGTGGGCATGTGGAGTCTGACCCAGCAAGCATCAGGCTGGCCAAATCGAGATTTTCATCAGTCACCCCATGGTTTCTCATCTGCCCTTCACGGTTAAGGGTCAGGCTCCTTTTGTTTTTCCAGTGCTGCCTGAACATCCCCTCCTGTCAGCACGGGCATGCTGAACCTTGCACTGGGAACTGGTGGGCAGCCAACCTGGCAGCTGAAATGATGGGTCAATAACCTACTGCTATGCATCTGGCCAGTGCATCTATACACTGCCTGCTACACAGGGTCAAAACTACCTTGGCACTAGTCTCAGAGCTCCCACCTAGTCAGCTGCTAAGGGTGGTTCTTCTACCAGAAGCTGGCAGGGCTTGTACTTGGGGAAATGTGAGTTTTGCCTCTGCTGTGACCTTCTTTTTCTGTGATGCCTCCACACAAAGGCTGGCTACTCTACTGTAAATGTCAAAAAAGCTCCAAAATGCTGGAGAGCTGATACTACTCAAGAGACACCCTCTCCCTACAATCCTAAAGTTACAAAATCAGCTCCTTGACAGACGCTTCAGAGGTACCCTTGTCCCCAGTTTGCAATAGGGAAACTGAGGCATGGCAAGCGTGGGTGACTAGCACAAGGTCATACATGCCAGTGGGAGTTCTGGGAATAAAGCCCAGAAACTTCTGGCATATTGAGACACAGGCATATATTTCATACCGCCTTGGCAGGCTGAGGATGCTCTCCTCTCCTCCCCGCACTGCGTGTGCCACAGAAACAGCCTTTGTTCTCCCAAACTTGCTTCCAAATGTTTCAAACATCATTTCTGCTGTGAACTGTAAAACTCGTGCTCGGTCTCTGTGGAGCACTTGTCCAGCCAGTATGTGGCTGTTTCTGCCTTCTGCTAGGCTGGACTTCCTCTGATCCTGACTATTTGCCATCTTCTATATCTTTGATCTGCATACAGAGTCAGTCTGGAGAGCTTGTCTGACATTTCTAGTTGTTAGAGACCTTCCAGTCACTAACACTGATCATGAGGAGATCTGTTTTCATTTGCTTTTACCAAAAATTTGTAATTCTGATTACAACTACAACTTTTACCCTGCGCTAACTTAGCAAAAAGCTAAGGCAAAAAGAGACACCAGCCTATTAGCAACCCACAGAAGGGTCTAGAGCTATGATTTTATTAAACTGTTTGTTGGCTGAAACCTGTGTGGGACGTGGGTCAGGTCTTTCACTGCAGAAGGAATAATTCAGAGTGTATCTGGGGCAACTTGTGAGCACCACAGAAAACCATCAAACTGTTTGTGGGCTCTGTATTATGTTTTTTTCTTGGAAGGAAGTCCTGACCTTGAAAGTTGTGCAAACACAGGACTCGTGCAAACACATTTCCCCCGCTGCCTTCTTGCCCTGCATGCAGCACCAGGGATGGTATCGCACACTCTCCGCACACTGATGATAAGCTGAACTAACAAGAATATGAAGAAAATGTGCCAAACCCGCAGAGGGAAATGAAAATCAAATCCCCTTTCTTGCATCAGCGTCAAATTTTTATTTCTTGACAAGATAGGAGCTCTGTGGAAGGGAAACGAAACGATTAAAAAACAGATAAAAACTGGAAAGAAGCTGCATATCCAAGTCATTCACTGCCCTCCCGTGGCTGTGTGTAAAGCACATCCAAAGCACTTGGCAGCAAAGGAAGGCCTCATCTTCAAGTCCATGCAAATACGTTTGCCAAATTAGTAGATTTTCTTTAAGTTGTCTTTCCCCATCATTTAATGTTTAGCTGTTGACTGAAAAATAGTTCTTAACTTAAACAGTGGTAGAATACTACTGAAAAATAACAGAGGGTATGTTACGTAAACAACTGAATTGAAAAACCATGAAAAAGTACAATGTATTAGTAGTTCTTTACCATTTTTAGAAAATTATAGTAGTGCATTCTTGTGACAAACTTGAATAAAAAATCTTGCTATAAAAATATTATTCTCTGAAATTAACTCCATATTTTTCCTTAATACAACACAAGAGTCCCTGAAAAATTCCTGGATCAGGTGCAGGTAGGATTACAAAATTTTATTCATTTTCCTGTGCCATTGCCAAAGGGGAAGGCTTGGGATTGTCCCAATCCTTGTTGTGTTGGAATCATTATTTTGCAGCTTTTAATCCAGCTGCATTTTTGGTGTGTGCCATATTTGTTGTCAACAGATGTACAGCTCAGGTTTCAGAGATGTCCAGCAATCCTAAATCAAAAATTTGAGTATATTTTTCAGAGTTTCTGCTGTTTGCCTAAGTTGTTTCCCACTTTCACCCATCAGTAATCTACAAATCGCTAAATTACTGCCACACTGCCAACACCACACAGGTGTGTCAAGTTTCTATGAAAATAATGGGAAGATGTGCTGTCACCACAGAGGCAGAAGGTGAAGGTCAGATGAAGGACAGGTGTCACCACAGATGTGATAATTAAGGGCCAGCATCTCTTCTCTGGATGTCCCCACACCATGCAGTGGCAGAGGAATCCAGTGGAGGGATGTCCCTTGTGGCCCAAAACCACTGCAGCCACCCTGTGAGCTGTTGTGAGGAAACTCCTAAGCAAGGGAATGGAGAGGGAATTGTCAAGGATGTGCAAGTCTTTCTATTTAAATACAGCTCCTCAGTAAGCAGCCAACACAGAGCGAGAAGGCTGGGCCATGATTTCCTCTCCACAAGAACACAGAAGAGATGACTGAGTTGGTGAGGTGCAGCAAAGCCTGGAGGCATTTGTTTCAGCACAACATCGTGTGTCCAGAGAGCAAGTACACTTGGACAGCTATGCCCAGGCACCACAATAGGAAGAGTAGGTGGTCAGGAACTCAAACAAGAAATCAAGGAGGCAGATTTGTCAGCACAGGGGGATCCAGGAGTCAGCCGAGCATGTTGGCAATGCTGTGCTGCCACCACCTGTGTATCCATCAAGATAAGCACAGAAGAGGTGTTTGCAAAGGAATGATTCAGGACTGAGCTGGGAACTTCCCTGAAGCTGGCAGCAGCTGATCAACAAGGATTCTGCAACAGAAGAAAGGGGCACAAACAACACACTTATGTACGCTTCCCTGATGTATAAATACGGCAAGATTGGATGGGACATCTCATGTCTCCCTTCTAGGAATAATACATAACTAAAATCAACAACATTGTCACATGGGCAACCCCTTGAAGAAAGGTGTCAGGGTCTTTTTTGCAGCTTCTTGCAGCAGATCTCTTCAGAGTCTCTTTCAATTTTCCCCAGGAAAGAAAATAGGAATATTTATGATCAAAAGTTTCACTACTCGATCCTCTCCTAGTGAGATGGCAGACTGCATGAACAGGAGGATGCACATCATCGTGTGCAGGAGCAGCCAGCTCTGCTGGAGACTTGTCAGAACAGCCAGGAGGAGGCTGAACAGCAGAAGCAAACTGCAGGCAAATAAGGTAGAAGCCCAACTTCAGTCATCCACAATGATGTTTTGCTGAATGCAAAGTGGATGATTTATTTCTGCTTCCTCATATATATATGGCTGCTAAGAGATTAAGCACCAAGTAGGGAGCACAACATGTTTCAGATGCATGGTCTGTCTGCATTAAATGATGCAATTTTGTTGCTGAAAGCTTGTGGCCTGCTTCACTTGGCTTGAATGCTAAACTGGCTGACTCTACCCTGCTTAGGATGGGGAGGTTACAGGAGAGAAAGATCAGCACTTTAAATTACAAACATCGTTCAGTCATTTAGAGTTCTGGATAAACAAAAACTAATGATATTTTTGAGTACATATGGAACAAAATGCTGACTAAACTAGGCCAGAAGGAGGGCATCCAAGGGGTCTGACATCTCTGGTGTCAGTCAATCACTCATATCTATTTCATTTTATTCACATGTCAAAGAGAAAAAATATTTACTTGCCTAACAAAGCTTCGTGTGCTTATGTTAGCAGCGGTCTGATGACATGAGCTACCCTCAGCTCCGGTACAGGGGCAAACAGGCTTAGATTACAGTTAAAAACAGCACTTCTGTTTGAGGGAGATTACACACAGAGCGAGAATGAAAAACCAGCTAAACAGAGACTTTGTTGGGCCTTTCCTTATTCGGGGCATTGTTATACCAGATCAAAATCAGGGTGATTGACGCCTAAGTTGTCATTTTAACCTCAGCACGGAAGTTTGGGGATGTGCAATTAATAACTGGCCCTGGTGCCTCCCAGCAGTATGGAATCAGATAAGGGGCATGGTGTTGAGCTGCTGCTTGGGCCAAGGCTGCCTCAAACTTATTTCTTTAATTTTTTTTTTTTTTTTCCACTTTGAAGCATCATTCGGTCTTGAATCTGAATGGAAACAGGAAAGTTTCATAAGATTTGCAAGCTGAAATGCTGCAGGATGACTTGTTCTGTTTTGACATTTTTTGCCTCGTTGAGTGGCAAAAAGCATGTGGAGAGGCTACACAGTGGGCTGCACTATCCCAGGGTGCAGGGAAACATTCACCCCAAAATAAATTACTTGTGTCTCCTTCGAGTAATTTCTGCCAGGTTTAGGTACCTGTGAAATTTAATCATCAATATTTGTAATAAATGCTGTATGAGTTATGATTTTATAAACATGTTTACCTGAATATTAAGTATTGTATTTATCATTTCCTTCCTCACACCAGTTTCTTTTCCTTCTTCCCATCTCCTCAGCCATCAAAAGCCAGTAGAATACAAGATTGTCTGTAGAGCTGAGAGACTGTTTAATTTAGATGATGAATGAACCTCTTCCTGACTTACAATTCAATGAGACAAATATGCACTTAGATTTGTGCAAGTAAAATGTGTCACAGAATCTACTAATGGTTAGTTCCCATGCTGAAAACAAACCTCAAACAGCAGCAAATCCAGAAGTTTCTTACCTTATTATCATGGGAAATGCTCAGTTTTAAGGTCATCTGATGGAAGCCATTCTGAAACCTTCAAGGTGCCACCAAACTTTGAAGCCTGATTTTAGACTGGTAAAAGTTTATCACAAAATCTACCTGGCCTCTTTGCCAGCAGCAGCTACTTCAAGACAGCCTGAGCCATCATTGCAATAAAGCAAGCCCTAAAGACAGACTTCGTGAACAGGAACTTGCCTGCTGCAGCTGCTTGATCTCTATTGTCAGGTACCACAGCATCAAATAAGCTGGAGAGGGACACCCTCCTGTGGATCTCATCCCCTTTCTTCCCCATGAAGCTTTACAATCATACCAGGTAGAGTTTTAAAGCTTCACATAATAACCGTAGCTTTGCATGTGTAAAATGATTGCCTGTCTTCTATTATCCTCCTCCTATTCAAAGCTTCTGGTTTACTCCATTTGTTTAAACGCTTGCTCTTTCTGCCTCACCAGTCGTGGGTCTTTGCCAGAGTATATCACAATGTATGGTCCTTTCCAACCAGGCTCAGGTGATGCATATTTCCAAAGCTCTCAAAAATCTATGTACAGACTGAAAAATATAAATAATAATAGGCAAGGCAAACCATTACGAAGCACTTGATATTTATGCTTGTTAGCCAACTCCAAAATCACAGAGAGATTAGTTTTGCAATCATACCATTCATTCTTGTTTGTCATATTTTTTGGCTTGTTGTAAAAGTACTAATATTTTCATGGCTTTCAATTTAAAAAAAAAATGAAGACTTCTTTAACAACTTTTCTGAGGGATTTGATGTTGTGAACCACTTCAGTAAGCAAGTTTTAAAAAGGCTGCTATTCATTCTGACGCTCCAAGTGAATTCCAAATGTATCCATAGCTATATAAATGGTATATCAGATGGAGCTGCTTTTTTCTCCTCTTCAGTTCTCCTCTTTTGGCCTCAGCAGAATTCAAATAACTAACAATAGTTACAGCAGCTAGAAATTCTTCATATCATCCTCACACTTTTACAATACTTAGTTATTCTGCAGGATTTTGGTAGCTGGTTATGAGCTACAATGAAATCCCAACTCATGTTTGTTAAGACACGTAGAATAAAGTGAGTGTAATATTTCAACTATTTTATGGGAATAGCAGGGCTGGCATTGGCTTTCAGAAAATAGCTGGGAGAATATTTACTATTCAGATAGCACTAAGCCAGGCACGCAGAGTAGCTACAGTCCCACCTTTAAGATGTGTAACAGTACTTTACAGTTGAAACATTACAGGAAAGTTCTCTGGAGCTGTAAAAAGCATCGGCTGTTCACAACTTGCTCAACAACTCAGGAGAGCGCAGGCACAAACTTCACCCCCTGCTTTATCAAAACATGCACACATTTGGGAGCCACCTGCTTTCACACTGATGCTTTCTTCACCAGCAAACCTTCGCATTTTCCCCTTCTGAATCATTGTGTGACAGTGAATCACTGATGATCTTCAGCAGCGGGACCAAAAATAGGGCTGAGAGCAGAGGAAGGCTGGGGTAGGGGCAACCTTTCCTGTGTTCAGCCCTGGGTCTCCCAAGCAACAGTGAGCAGGCTGTTCTACCTCCAAATACTTCAGAGATCCTCCTGTGAGCAATCACCTTTCCCTGCTCCACAGGCTATTTCTGCAGTGCTGCACTCACAGTGCCGAGAAGCCACGGCAACAAGAGCCGCATTAGCATGCAGTGAAGTTTGCACCCCGGGTAATTATGGTTTTCTTTGTCACAGTGAATCACTGCATGTGAAATTACGACAATTTCTCTATACGTAGATGTAGTTGATAAATCAAAGCTGCTTACTAGATAATAACCGTGCTTCCCGAAGAAATGCTGCCTTCGAAACGATGGCAAAGCACGGCCTAACCTCAAAGCCTTCGTGCCTGGGCAAAGAAAACTCAGCTCCTTTCACTGCTGTCTGTAAGTCAGCACGCCTTCAGCCACTGCAGATTCTGCTGTGGAGGACAGATAAAAATGCTTCTGCCCTGTGACAGCCCATGCATCCTCTTTCCAAATGTTATTATTGCTGTATCACATTTCTCCTTTAAATAATTTCCTCCCTGTTTTGATAAACAAGGCATTATTTTAGACCCTCAATTTCCATCCTAATCAGCACTTCTCCAAGACCCTCTAACCCACATAAACTGCATCTGCTAAGAAACTCTTTGATGCCTATTACTTGTTTATGTCTTTCCTTCTTTCTTTGAGTCCATCTCCTGGCTCTTCCTATATAAAATTCCAATTTCTTGCACTGAGTTTCAAGGCTCTGACAACTTTATCTTTCTAGTCTTGTCTATTACCACATTTATCAACTTGTTAGTATTTTTGAAGCACCCAGAAACCATGGTAATGACTGCCACAGAGAAGCTCATGAGGAAATTAATCATTCTGCTTCCATTGTAGGACTTGAATCCTGTGCAGTAAGGCTTGGGGTTCACACTTCAAAAGAAATCCCCACCAGCTCATCATTAATTCATCAGTCTCTACCCCCTGCACCAGATGAGGCAGATGTCTTAAGGAAAAAAAATAGTAAGAGAAAGAAAGAACTGAAATCTGCACTCCATACTTACGCAAAAAGAGGTGCATTAAAACTACATGTGCAATGGAACTCTGGTATTTCCTAATCATGGAATGCTCAGTGTTGGAGTTGGAAGCTCCCTTGAACAACTTCCTCTGTCTGAAATGGTACATCATTTCCCAGAAAAAGTATCAAAGTAGAGGCAGTGACTTGGCTATTCCAAGACATAGCCATTTTTGGGTGAGATCCAGCCTGGGATTATGAGTGTTAAATTTGATGTCTGACCATAGGGTACACTCCTCAACCATGTTCATCTTCCACTGTCCCCCGCAGAGATTTGGGTCATGCAGTCAGTGCAGTGGGAGCAGTTCAGCTCTCCCAACAGCAGACACTTCTGCCCTGCTGAGGGGCCCTGAGGTTGCACGGACCACTCGTAGCAGACCTTCATGGATTACAACAACACAGGCACTTAGGGAAGCCTAGGAATGTCTTACTGTAAAATCAAATGTACATGGTTAAATGCACAGCCAACACGAAAACAAGACTGCCTTCCTCTTCTCACTCTTGCTGCACTTTTTTTTGTTCAGACTGCAAATTTCACAGTAGATAATCTGAGCCATTGAAGAATATTGCATGCAAGGCCAGATTATTTTGGTGGGCCCTACCATAATATAAACATTGAATAATATTAGTTGCAACACCACCATCACTTTTCTTTCATTTTCCCTTTAGTCATTCCCTTTAGGTAGGATTCATTTGCAGCTGTTTAGTCATCTTTTCAGATGCTGTAGATATCGGGTCTGGCCTCCAGCTGCTGCTCCTGGTCTCAGGTCTCACCTGGATCCTGCCAGCTAGCTCTACACAGATGGCCCAGATCTCCAAGGACACACTGAGCACCCACCTTGTATCCTTGAGCCCATCTCACACCAAACATCAGTACGGGAGAAAAGCTGTCAGAGACTTCTGATCAGCTGCTGTGAACAATTTAACTGGAAAATTAGCAATATTAGAATGTTTTAGGTTTGAATGGACCTTTACAGGTCATCTAGTCCAATCCCACTGCAACGGGCAGGGACATTGCCACGCAGGATCTGGCCAATAAATGGCTTTTCAGGGAACTTATTCGTGCAGTTCCCCAAGGGGTGTTTTCCTGGGGCACTCTTGGACCATATGCCTGCCTCTATCTCCTCACATGGAAAACACAGGCACCCACTCTCACCTTTTTGGTAGCAGTCACTGAAGTGAGGATCAGGCTTACTACCAATTACTATGATTGATCAAATTCCCACTAGCAAAGCTGCAGTAAGCAGCTGTGAGTGCCCATATGGCCCAGAACTACTGTGTAGCATCTACAATATTTCTCACATGCCCCAATTTGAAGTTTTTGGGAGGAGGGGATAAACAGTTTGCAAGTATTCCAAGAAGCTTACTGTAACAGAGAGAGACCTGACCTTGACAGGACTCTGCTTTGGCTGTCAGCTCTTCCAAGTCTGCAATATTTAATGTTTCAAGTCCTGTATTTAAACCTAGCCTTCATGGAGAGAAAAAGTCTGTAAACAACCTCATCAGCCATAAAAATGTAAGGCAGTGAAAGGAGCTAAAAATCTACTCAGAATGGTACTACAGGCTTGGGCTTGACTTGTCTTTGTTTTTTGGCAGGGGGTTGTGCTGTTTTCGGTTGATCGGGTTGGGGTATTTTGGGGTTTTTTTTTAATGCAACATTGACACCATCACTTAGGAAGCTGGATTTGATGTCAAGCCTCTGTGAGATCTGAAAGCACCTGCGTATAGTCTTGCACATTTATTATCTGCCCACTGTTGCCCGTATTTGTTCCAGCCAGGTCACATCTCCTCTCATGGAGCCCCTCTGCTGTGTTCGGGGCAGTATGCTAAGCCTGGCTAAGGATTTGCACTAGCTAAAAATGTTCAGAAATACAGTGAAACTAGCCACCACAGTGCTCTGAGCAAAGACCTTAAAGCTTCTGCACTGCTGACAGAGTTAGCTTCTCAGGATTACTTATTTTCACACCAGTAGCAGTAGCCATGAAACAGAAGGAGGAGAGCAGGGACCCCTCTTCTCACCCAAGTTTATGTTAGCCCTTCCTCTTGTGCTACACCCAGAAATCCATCCTGAGTGACAGAATGACTCCATTCAAACAATGCTGGCAGCTAAAGTATTTGCCTGGGGAGATGAGGGCTTAACTGACTGGCCATTAAAGTTTCATGCAATCTCCACTCTCAAGAGAGCAACTCTCAGCTGTTCACAGCTCTATAGAAAGCACAGACACAGAATAAGGACATGAACGAGAAAGGTATTTTAGATCCATTAGTTATAATTTACACACCAATGACATTCAGCATAAAGACAAAATATACAGATTTTCATATATATGTACATGGATCAACACAGTGCACAATTTAAAGTTATGTTACAATTAAGTGTACAATTTTAAATATGGCTTTATAAACTAGTAATAATAACAGTGCTAAAATAATGTATGTCTCATGTAGTTCATAGACAAACAACATAATGCAGCTACAGCATCAGAGTCCCCATTTAGAAATGTGTTGCTTCATTTTATTAGTTAAACCGTGTACATGGCAGCTAGCTGGATATATCCCTCGCCCATACACATCTACATATACTTTATTCTTGCTTGATTGCACACCCCTGTCTTTGGGACTTGCATTCTTCAAGTATCCTGAAAAATAAAAACCTGCACATTTGTGGAAAGATAAGTCAGAAGAACAAAGTAAGAAGTGAGGGAAGAACACACACAATCAATAGTGCCCAGTGAAAATATCAACATGACCAGTGCAGCTTAAAAAAGCACTTTTTGTTTAGGGAGCTTAAAAAAGAACAACAGTCACATCTTGTTTGCCTTACTGTCCCCAGTAAAGAAAATTTTTACTTAAGTATAATTAGACAGGAATGAGGGAAGTGGTAAATTCGGGGTCACTTGGAAGCTCGATTGGGAACTGGCACTGCTGAAGCAAATGGCACTTTTGACAATGACTTCAAAGTGGGGCAGGATTTTAGTTATTCTGCAAAAGTTGAATGCCTTTTGGAAGCATATGTTTCAGCTTTAGCTTGTTGATCTGAATGTGTAAATCATAACAGGAAATCCCACAATATTTTTTATGCTGAAGTCTGACCAAAAGCCCGTAACAATCTCGGCCTTGAGAAACCTGGGAGTGGTGCAACCAGGACATAGTACTAAGAGTTTAGCACTGTAGTGACACACAATGTTTTCAGTGACTGGCATTCCTGTGCTGTACACAGACTAATACCATTTAATTTTCCAAATTGCTCAGAGAGCTGCAGAAACCTCTGCTGAGAAGTATTTCACACTGGGGTACCTCCACAAGGAATAAACACAGAAGCAGCCCTCCCCAATGGCCATCAAAGAGAGTATAGCCCCAAACCACTGAGATGGAGCTGATTGATGTTGCAACCCTTCTCCCCACCAAGGCAAAGCTGTAAAGACTGGGGTCACTGGCCTGAAAATTAAATCCACACGTGAGGCGCAGGTGAACACCTTTCCTTCACAGCACACCAGCTCAATATGACAGCCCACGTTCACCAGTAGGCTCAAAGCTGTGCTCACTCCCAAACAGACCCTTGTCTCTGCAGCACAGGCACGGGATGACAGCGGGCTGACGCCTCATCAGAGCCACAGCTACCGAAATGAGCCCCTGCACTGTCTACCCAGCGCTAAGGAACACCCAAGGCAAAGCATACGTGGATACCCCATAGCACTGATCAGCTGCTGAAAGCCACTGGAGTCATTCAGAGTTACCTCTGGTCCTCTGGCTCCGTGGGATTGAACAGTACAACCTGTGTGCTCCTCCAGATCACAGCTGCTGACATGTATGGGCATGGTTCATACCTATGGGTACCCATTTCCATATCCCAGCTACTGGACCGTCCAACTTAATTCCGCATTTAGAGAGCATAAGTTGCTTTATTAGCATCACATGCCTAAATCGTAATTTTGCAGTATTTGGGGAGGCAAGGGGGGTTAGGCCAAACAGCTATTTGTCAGAAAACAGATTCAAATTCTTATTCAAACATCTAAGGACAAGACTCACTTGAATTCATCCCCTGCCACAGAAATTTCACTTGGTGAGCTGCCCTGCATAAATCTGCACATAACACGCTTTTCCAGCAGGCAATATTTTGTAAGGCTTAGCATCTGACAGATACAGCCCTTTCAAGGAAAACAGTATGAAACTGTCATGATTACTTGAGCAGACATCACTGACAAAAGCAAATTTGTGCCTGAACTGTTGCTGTAGAAATATTTCAGGCAGTATTTTTTCAAAGAGAATATAGATCTGGAGGGACATTGCCAAGGTTTTAAAGATCAAAATGTGTTACTTGCAGTGCTATAATTGGATGGAAGCAGTCCTCCAGATCTGAAACATCAGGTTCAGTTTGGTTTTTAAATCAAACACCACATATGCAGGATTTCTGTAGGACCTATACATCCCAGCGCCTGTTTCCCCCACTCAGTAACAGTGAGTTCTGCTGACAGAGCCAATGAGACCGACAGTGGTAAACAAATCCCTTCTGACATGACAGAGTGTCACACAGTCAAACACTGCAATTCACATGAAAAAAACCCAACAGACTGCTTCAAATCTAACTCTGCTGGAAATGTAGGGCTTGCTTTAAACTCCCATTTGCCAAATGAGGGGCAGAACCAATTATTCATTCTCTTAAAGCAGCACTATCAAAGCACAAATGCAGTACTCAGCCTTTGGCAGTTTTTAAGGTAAAGTAACCAGGAGGAACAGCGCTGTCTCCACGATATGGGCTCATGCTCCAGCTCATAAGCAGAGCAGAGGTCCCACCCGTCCACTGCAACAGTGGCAAGAGCCAGGCTGTAGGTGCAGCCTGAGTCCTCCTGCAGAGACCCTCCACTTGGCAAGCCCCTGTATCCCACCCTCCCCTTCTCCACTGCCTCCAGCAATGACCATCCAAGGGCTCCCCTGCCCTATTTAGAGAGGGGCTGGACAGAAGAGCAGAGGAGCCCCAAGACAGCTTTCCTCCTACCAGTACCTTGCACTGCCATCTACTCCAAACCAGGCCTGGGCTGTGGCTGGGACCAGGTTTAGTGTTGGCATCTGTGATGCTCTCAGACACCTCACTGACATCTGACTCTTGTGTCAAGGGCCCCTGAACCCTTCCTAACATCGCCCCACAGTGAGTTTCTGACTGTGGCAGAGGGATCTCTACCCAGGGAAAAGCCTTATGAGGTCTATGTCACCTTAGATGTGATATCATGGCATCCATCACCCTCCAGCTTCAGACAGAAGCTGCTATCCCAGCTCACCTACGAGGCAGCTGGCAATCCACAGCTGTCCCAGGTTTCGTGGCTGCAGAGACACCTGCTGACCCTCAACCCCACCAGCAACACAGTCAGGACCTCCAGCATCCCTACAATGGACTCACTTCCAATTTTGATCAGCGATGGACTGGGAAAAAAAGAAAAAAAAAAGCTAAAGGAAATAAAGATGCTCTCCAACTGTTTTTAGTTCTGTATAGCCCCTCAGCACTAACATTAAAGATAGATACGATGGACTGGGAAGAAAAAAACCAGACACTGCAGGACTAAGAAAACATTGCTCTTTTAGCAAAATTTTGGGAAGTCAGAGACAATTGTTCCCTTTTTAAAAAGACACTTTTTTTTTCCCATGCAAACCAAAATGAACACTTTTTTTTTCTTAATTTTTTTGTTTGTTTGTTTCCCCACAACACTTTACCAAAACAGCTTTCAAAAGAAAAAGCATGGATTAAATCCTTTTAAAGAGGTATAACAGACAATATTTCTTTCTGGAAGGAGAAATAAACCCAAAGATTTCCTACCCAGACTGGGCAAAATACTGTACCTATAAATTCTTAAAGAGATGCCATTTCCTAATTTCACCTCTAATTTGAAACATGGCCAAAACCAAAACCACAAACTTTACTGAGAGTAGCTGTCGTGAGGACAAAGCCACCTAACTTCTCCCAACTATCCTCTGAAGTAAGCTGAGTAGCCCCTCAAAAAGGGAAAGGCATGTGATAAGCTGCAAAATACATTCACCTCACTGATGAACCCTGAAAAACTCAGCTGACAGCAAAAACCTGCTTACCCTTCTGG
This sequence comes from Dasyornis broadbenti, assembly GCA_013397935.1. Lineage (NCBI taxonomy): Eukaryota > Metazoa > Chordata > Aves > Passeriformes > Dasyornithidae > Dasyornis > Dasyornis broadbenti. The sequence goes on from VZRN01005523.1 coordinate 1,323,628, forward strand.
ACCCAACCCAATTCTCTCTTCTTCACCCCCTCTAAGGCAAGTCCATCACCCGGCTGGTCACAATGAGCTTCAGCCTCTGCTGAAGCACACCAGTTATTCGAAACAAAAGCACAGAATACCAGGTGCAAACATAATCACAGCCCTGCAAAACACCTCCATCCTTGGCACAGGTTCCCATGCCATGGCATTGGCCCCACCTGCCATGCCAGCAGCTCTGAGTGCTGGCACACAGTGATGCCGTGGTGACACCGGTTGTGCACTGCACTGGCATCTCCTGGCTCTGCACCCCCACTGCCTGTGGCCACACAAAATCCTGATCGGCCACATGCACGTGGCAAGGCACAGTGACATTGCTGGCTTCTGGTTAACCCGTGTTCCAAGGGCCACTGTCACAGACAAATCTGGTAGCCCACCGAAGTTACGAAGGTGATACTATCTGCTGAACTCTGACTGGTCTTTTAATGATTGGGACTCATCTACTGCAAGCATACCTTGCAATGCTGAACAAATGGAGAAAGCACAGCCTTCAAACATGCATCAATAAATGAGTGAGAACATCTCCATCAGAATTTCCAACACACTAATGCTTTTAAACAGGAGTTTTCTGATGCAGATTCCTTTTATTCAGAGTATCGATACATATATTTTTGCAGATAAAATCTCTCCTGACTTGGCCATGGAGTTACACAGGCATTTCAGGCCATCACCTCTGCACTTTCAAGTCCAAAACTTATCTTCTTGTGCCCTATTCTTGTGCTTATTTTCCTGAGTCCGAAGTAACTGGATGAGATCTTCCTTCTTCGAGGTTTTGGATCACTTTGCAAGTACTTGCCTACAACATTGACCGGAACATGGTTCCAAGGACATGCCTAGGGAATTGGGGGAACAGATGTAAATTCACACCAAACTTGTCAGCTCTCACTGCAGTGGCTCCTATCTATGAACAGACCTGAGGGCTCACTGCAGACAAAGACGTCTCTATTTTCAAAGCCATGGCTAACTCCGTATTGCCCCAGAGCAAGTGCTTCCCTCTGCAGGATGCATTCCAGGATCCAAGAGAGAGAGCTATTCTTTGAGTGCTAGAGTTATTTCAAGCTCCAGACTTACTACAACTACCAACAATTAACATCCTAAAGCAGCTGTCTGCTCTATCTACTCCTGGAACATATGGCACAACCAACACATTATAAAAATTTTGCTGTGGGATCCTGATTCATCTAACTGTAAATCACTGAGAAAGTCATAATGAAAGTATTTTTAAATGGGCCACCAAAGTCTGCAACTCAAACACCCAATTTCAAATGCATATTTAAAAACACAACAGTTCAGTATGTTCGATATGCTCTCTCTCTCTACTAAAATCATCTAATCATGGCCACGCAACACTGATGTACATGCTTAACTTCAAAGCTGTGAGTAAATCCAATGGATTTATTCTCATCTCTAACCTGCATTTAGGGGGACATGAACACGAAGCACATCAGAACCTGTGCAATCATTTTGAGATCCAGACTCACAGGTGTGCTAGCAAAGGCAAGTTATATTCAATTCTGGTCATGCTTTCAGTACGTTAATTTCCCTACACGCACGGCGGTGCTGAGGGAACTGTCCCATCTCACCTCCTGCCGTGCACTGGCTTTAGGGACTGTGCACTGTAAGCCAGCACAGTGCCCAGCACCTACTGAAGCACCTTCCTAGGCAGCTATAAAGCATTCAATTGCCTGGGCCAACATCTTGCATCACAGCATCCCATGCCTACTAATACCTCAAACTGCTTTGCAACCTTCATGGGTTTGCTATGCCTGTTGGCAATGAGCACAAAGCACCCACTGCTGAGACACACCAGGTTTTTAGCAACAAATCCCAACTCTTTACCCTTGCCTAGCAATAGCAGACAGCAGCCACCAGCAGGGAGTAAAAACATAATAATTCAAAAACATGGAAAAAATTTGGCCAATACACATTCCAGGTGAGTTAACATTTGACTTCTGAATAAAAATATTCTAGAGTAGTGATTTCAACCTTCTGCAAACAACAAGAAACACTAACCAGCTCCTTTCTGTAGGAATATGTTTTCCTCCATCCTTCCCTGACTGTCTCCAAAAGAACTGGGAGCAGTTCTTTCCTGCAGACACTGTAATATATGCACCCAAAGTACAGGTAGCTATCAAATAAAATTCCCCTGAAACTCTGCCAAATCACAGAATCTTTTAGGTTGGAAAAGACTTTTGAGATCATCAAGTCCAAGTGTTAACCCAGCACTACCAAGTCCACCACCAAACCATGTCCCCAAAGTGCCACATCTACGTGCCATTTAAATAACCTCCAGGGATGGTGACTGGGCAGCCTGTTCCAATGCTTGACAACCTTTACAGTAAAGTTTTTCCCAATATCCAATCCAAACCTCCCCTGACGCACCTTGAAGCCATTTCCTCTTATCCTACTGCTTGTTAGTTGGGAGAGGAGACCAACCTCCCTCTTGCTACAACCTCCTTTCAGGCAGTCGTAGAGAGCGATGAGGTCTCCCCTGAGCCTCCTTTTCTCCAGGCTAAACACCCCCAGCTCCCTCAGCTGTTCCTCACAAGACTCATGTTCCAGTTCCTTTCACCAGCTTCACTGCCCTTCTCTGGACACGCTCCAGCACCTCAATGACTTTCTTGTAGTGAAGGGCCCAGAATAGAACACAGGATTTGGGGTGCAGCCTCATCAGTGTTGAGACAGGGGGACAATCACTGCCCTGGCGCTGCTGGCCACACTATTGCTGATACAGGCCAGGGTGCTGCATGAATCTGATGCAGTGATGAAAGCACTGGCTTGTATTGAGATGGCAGTCAACCAACACCGCCAGGGCCTTTTCATTACAGCATCAATCATTTTCTTCCACGGAAGAAAGCTGTGCCAGTCATACCTCTTCCATTTTTGTCCTCAACCCACTGGTGTAAAGATAAGATATCAACACAAACCAGTTGTGACAAATGCTCCACTTCCCAGAAGTCCATCCCACTTGGATGGAGGATCTGGTTTTGAACATGAACAAAAACAGACTGAAAGGTTCTGCTGCTCTCTAGACCTCCAGTTTGCCCATGTGTGTTTTAAATGTGTTTACCTTGCTCCACCTGAACAGTTACACAAAATTAAATATGGTTAAAATAGTCCAAGTAGTATGTGACAGCTGAGTCAAGCACAATGGTCTCTTCAAAAGTGGTATAAACCTCTTCCTGACCTGAAGGAGAAAACAAATCAGACTGATCCCAAGAAACAGCTTATCTGAACAATGGGAGACACTTGTACATATCACTTGCATTGTTCATGATCTCTGTACTCATCCATGTCCACATCTGAATCAAAGAGGGAGTGTCCAGTGTAATCTGTGTCAGGGGTTTGGGAAATACTGTTCCCTTCCTCATCAAATGTTTCTGTCCTTGAATAAAAACTGAAGTCCTGCAAAGGGGAGTAAGTCTTGCTTGCTTCGCTGCTTTCCTCAGATTCGTACAGAGTGTTGTCATCATCATGGTGCCATTCTGGCCAGAATTTCCGCCTTATTCTTTCACAATACATAGCAAGGTTAATCAGTTCACCTGCAACACAACACAACAGACTTCAGTAAATAAATCCAGCCAATAATGTTCTAACTCACTTGATGATGCAAAAACACATTAGCTGTGTTTGGAAACAAACTGTGCAGGGTCTTTCCAAAGAGGTTTGAAAATTCCAAGATGCCATCAATCCTCTCAGCAACTCTGTTTTTACTTTAATGTCACTTAAAACACATATTATTAGCCCACATACAACAAGAAGGGTTACACAGGAATAAACACAAATGCCTGTTCACTAAAATAGCAAAGTAAGTATCCCAAATTCAACCTCACCAAAGAGAAATCAAGAAAGACACTAATACTGTAAGGTATTCATAGTAAAACCTTTTGCTTAATTGCAGACATCTTATAGATGGCACAATACTTATTAAATACAGTGAATTTGGGGTTTCCACCACCAGATGGCAGCGTTGTCTGCAACACAGATTCACATTTAATATGGCTCCTACCGCTCCCAGCCTCAGTATCTTATGCCTTATGTTTATAAATACATGTATGCTTACAAAATAAATCATAAAAAACTCCAAAAATAAATAAATAACAGCGTATTAAAGGGGAGGTGTATGTAAAACCTGTACTCATAACAGCATGTATAGGTAGATGGGTACAGAGAAATCAACCACAGCGCTTGGGTATGTGAATCTATTATCTTCTGTTTATTTTCATCAGAAACAAACTAATTCAACAAGTGTAGTAGTCCTTCTAGAAAGCCATGAGCCTTTCAGAATTTTACCTGTGATGCCCCAGGCATCAAGGGGAAGAACTGCATAGCCAATATTTATGCCCTCATCTCAAGTGCTCATTATTTGAGGAAAAAAGTAAGTCTGTGCCTCTTAACCATAGGTTTAGCAGAGCTCTCTTGCACAGAGTAAGCTTACAGGTCAGATTCATTCCTTTTACACTACTTCACATCCTCTTCCTCCTTAGCTCTTCCCATTTTTCATGCTGTGTGGTTTTATTATGAAAAGGGATGCAAAGATACTTTAACATCTATTCCACCCCACCAAAAAAAAAAACCAAACATAAAACAACCCTCTGTGGAGGGGAGGGGTATGTTGGTTTCCAATTCACGCAAAACCAAAGTAACTCCAAAGTCAGGCTGGATTTCTTCCTTGCCCAGCATCTTCAAGAACAGCAAAGGGTGTAACTTCAGTGAAACCATAGCACTTGCAGTTCTACTGTCAAGGAAAATACTCAGTTCAGCTGAATTCGGCTAATGGCTGTTCTTCTGTCTTCTCATACTTTACCCAGTATCCATTCCTTAGAGGCTTTAAGGCTTTGCCATGTTAAACACAGAAAAGATCAAGTACAGAAATAAAGACAATTACTGTGTAGAACATTAACAAGAAAACAAAGAATTTTAAGAGAAAATAACATTACAGGATACAAATGCTACATCAAAGGCAAGAACAGTCTGTTGAAGCACTGCAGCCTTCAAAATGTCCTTCCAAGGTACTCCAAGTTTAAACATGGAAAATGCCACCAAGAGCTTTTAATCAGAGATCACTTAAGCTTTCTTACCTTTGATTAGTCTCTCTGGTCGAGTTCCTGGTAATGTCCACATTGCCTGTGCCAGATGTCCAAACACAGTGGCATCAACAGTGGAAACAGTTGATCCCATAATATACTTCTTGTCACCTATAAATACAACAGCAAATATTTCTTGACTGGATATCACTTTTCCCCAAATTAAGAAAAAATAAATATCACAGTTCTACCTTTAGCATAATTATTTTACTGAAATCATTTAAATGAAAAGGTTCACTTGTTCGAAGACAGGGATTCAAGACTGAATATGGCTCCAAAGCTGTTTCTAGGGTTCAGTAGGTGAAATCCATTACATTCCCCTGTGCTCATCACTTCTAAAACCAGGCCAATTACAGAGCTACCACTGGCCAAGGAATCTCCTCTACTCCTCACAGCTGGCAGCATTCACACACTGTACTAGTTCTGCTGCATTTAAAATCTGCTCTGCAGCTACAAGATGCCTGACAGCACCATTTTCACCTTGGCGCAAACCCAAAACCGCTCAACCATGATACAAAATCATGAACTTGCTGAAAGAAGCAGGTCACCCTTTAACTCTCATCCATGCAAATCCAGGTTCAATTTACTCATCCAATTAGCTGGAAAAAGAAAAGCCACACCCAAGGCTTTCCCCTCTCCCTGTTTGTTCAGGATGAAAAAGATGCACCAGTCAGACCTGCAGCAATTGCTCAAAAATGACCTGCATCTCCCAGAAGAGGACAAAACCATAGGCAGGAGTGAACAGCTCCTCTCACACACCCCCAACTGTGGTGCCCTCACCCCCACTGATCCCTGACAGGTAGAAATCAAATAAAGGCATGTCAGGCACACAGGCAGAAAGTGAAACAGCAGCCCTTTGGGACTGGCCTGATGCAGAGGAGGGACATGTCTGCTCCACACAGTTACTCTGCTTACCTCTCTCGGCACCCCAGTGACCCTAAACAGCCACCACAGCACAAACAGATGGATAACTAAGACAGGGAAGAAAATTCATGTTTCAAAGCCACTGTTTTCAACAAAACATCCACTATAAACTTGTTTTCTCATCACAGGCAGGAGGCCTGGAGCAAAGACCACGCTTAGAGCACAAGTGAAACATGCAGTATTGTAGAGGTCAGGTTAGCTGGTCGCACTGCTCCTGCCTCAGCCTGAAGTGCTGTAAACTCTGGGAAATATGGTACCTAATTGAATTCTCAAAATCCAGTTATCCCATCTCCCCAGGACATTTTTCCTGTAATTCAGCTGCCTGTAATTCAGCAGGTTATTCGATATTAGGTTTATTGAGCAAGTCTAGATGAACTGTCTTTTAAAATGCATCAAATTCCAGAGTACAGTACAAGGAATGCTGCCAACCCCCTGCACAAGAGTGTAGCAAAGCAGTGCTCAGGAATAGCTAGTAGTAATAACCTCCTCTGGCCTGTCAGATGCCATCTGAACATGGAGTTAACCCTCCCCAGCTCTTTCACAATTGCATCAATTTATTGTTTGAAAACTCTGTACAGGGTAAATGTTGTGTCTTTTTGGTATTTATCTGACACCTAAGCACTCATCAATCTCAAACACAGCTCAAAAATTGGTCCCTAAACCACAGTTACATGCCAGCACAAGGAATTTAGCACCATACAACTGGGTCTTGAGATTCGATCCATCGTGATATTGTGCTGGGAAGAAATACTGTCATTTCCATCTTGCTACAACTAAAGCAGGTAGTGAGTGAGGGCTAAACCATCCTACCCTCTTGTTCTCCATGCATAACACCCCACACCTTCAGACCACGGAAATAAAGGGAAAGAGGAGAAAATAAAATTGTGAAATCATAAAACTCCAAATCTGGTTTTAAGTCATACTGCACTACAAAATAGGGCATCTGTGCACATTTTCTCCCACCATTTCCAATCTGTTCTCAAAACTTCCAGTGCAACTTTAGTCCAGAAGACTTTCTGATAGACCAGCTATCTCTGTGTCTATTTTTAGGCAAGATTATACAGTGTCTGTCACATCAAGGCTTCCATAGCACTGATCATCTCAAACACCTCTCTGCATCCCCTGGATAATCCAACAGCAATGAAATCACCTGGTCACATTGGACTTGGATCAACTTTATACTGCCCAGGAATCTGAGAGTATGCAGCTCTCCTATTTACTAATGTATGCACCAGAGGATTCAAAAGCAGCTACTTCAGCACTGGGTCCAGAAACCACGGCAAGAAACAGCTCTGTGGGAAACAGGCAGAAGACCTGCACCTTTCCACAGAGGCATCTGCATGTAAAGCACTTGCAGGCTGCTACAGGGCCCTTAACTAACTTCGGAAGCTCACATTCAGGTTAGTATGACCTCTGAGTTTTCAGCTCTGAGCACCCCTGCCTTCCACGAAGCACCAAAAGCTTTTCAAAATCACCTTCAAAAATCAGTATGCTGTTGGCCTGCAACTCCCTGCTCAAAATCCCCATCTGCCAAAAAAGTCTGAGAGGTAGACAGCTGAGAGGGCACCAAGAGATTTGTGCTCACTCACTAGCCCCTTCTAAATAATTACCAAAATGTGTATTTTTATATATTGCTAATTCATATGCTCATTCCCCACAATTTCTTACACTATTACCAGGCAGCAGGAAACTGCTACAATACAAAGAAATTACATTTGTGGTTTAAAGACTGCAGGACAGAGAGAAAGATGATACTGATGGGACAGGCTGATCCATCACAATGGGATTAGTTCCAATTTCCATGTTTATAAGAGATCTGGAGGAGTCTGTCAGGGAAATGGGTAAAAGGGAGACAGAAAAATGATTCTCAGAAATAAAAACAAAGAAAGAAAAAAAAAAGCACCAAAGATGTGATTGGGAATGTCAAAATGAATGTCATAAGAACTGGCAGCTGCAAAGTCATCATTCTCTGGAAGCAGCACTTAGAATTAAAAGTTGTTCTTGTTCCCATGTGAATGGTCCCTGTTAAAAAAGGGAAGCATTAATCTGATATGCCTGATGGCTGACAGCTACAGTTTGGTATGTGCAGCCATTCTGCACCATAGGTATTGTTTTTAAGCTCTTTAGATAACAGCCAAAATCCCAACTACATCCTCTTCTGGGAAAACACTTGTGTATATACACATGGAGGGGAATCTCACAAAGGTTGTGCAGGCAATAATCTGACTGACTGCCTTCCCCCTTTGAAACGGAAGCGTCTAGTCAGGCTGGAAGTCTTCATCCCACCTCCTGTCCCCATTCCAGGATACTACCTGGAGGCCTCAGTTACTAGATCCAACCATAAACAGATGGCTGGAGAAAACATAAGTATACTGATGTTAATGAAAATCAAGACAATTACAGAAAAGTAGACAAACTCACCAATAATCAAAAGGGAAAATATAATGATTCACATAACCACACACTGACTAATCTGACATCCATTTCAGGGGGGAAGATGAAAAAAATGCACAATATCCAGGTGGTAATGTAATAAAATAACAGGAATATAGCAAACGCCCATCAAGGCTTTTTAAAATACACAGGCACATTCTCAACAATGATCTGGAATTAAGAAGAAAAACTCTGCTAGTAACATATGTATAATACATTTAAAAATGTAATACAGTGAACAAGTGCTTGAAGATTTCCAAGTGCATTTTCCACAAAAGCCAGAGACAGATTATAGCATTTACCTTCACAGGGAGATGACCTAAGCCACCCAGGAAGGGAGGCAGAACAAGGAAGAACATCTACCCGCAGGCTGGAATCGGACAAGTCATTTAAAACAAGTCCAACTTTGAACAGATTTAGTGACTAACATCTGCCAGCAATTACTAATAAAAGTGGTGGCACCTCCACCTGCTGAAATCTCATAATTAAAACTGGATGGCTTTTAGAAAGCCATTCAAAAGCTGGCAAAAGGGCACAGGCCTCAAGACAGTAGTCAAGCAGTCTGATTCACACAGATCTGTCTAGATGATCCTTTGAAGTTGAAATATAACATATCTGAGTCTCAGTATAGACTACAGAGAAATAAGCAAATCAAGAGACTTTTACAGTACTCAGGCACACATTTTAGTTTTCTCTTGAAGGTTCTGTCTATTCTTAGCAGCCAGGGATGACTTTAGCATAGACACAACCATTGCCACTCCTTTCAGCCTGACAAGAGTTGTCTAGTCAGAACTAGGGGGCTTGGCCGAGCTACTAAGTCATAGACTGAACTTGCTCCAGCTCCTGTCCCAACCCCACTCCTCCTTGACGTAAGCATGGAGCCACATAGTGCCAATCTCAAAATTACAGCATCAGTAGTCCCACAGAGGAGAGCACACCTTGAGCTGGCCACAGTTCTGGAGCAGGTATGACCAGCCCTCCTCTTCTAAAATTAATTGCTCCCTCCCTTCCTCCCTCTAAACGAAAAGGAACCTCTTAAGCTCCAAACAACAGATTTTCTCTGAAGAGACACTACAATAGGCCTCTGTTTTGGTTAACAAACAAAAAGCAGCATAAGAAAGCGCTGTCAAAAGAGGAGGTGTCAACAAATCTTCCCCTTGCCCATAGTGTGTATGAACCACCAGTCTTTTTTTCCACCTTGCTCCCAATCCAGCAACTCAGCAGGTTTGTTTCAGAAAACAAAGCTACAGAAATCTCTACACAGCCCCGCCTAGGTCCAGTGCAAATATCTTCCTTTCCAAAACAGCTTGGAAATCCAGAAGCGTGTTTTTTCCTTCCCTTTCCCAGCAAGCACTCAGTTTCTGCCTTCTGCTATGCTCTCCCCAGCTTGCTCCCTTCATCCACTCCACATTTGTCTCTTTAGAGCATGTGCAGCGTATCCTCCCTCCGGAGCACAGGGCAGGGAGGCATCCTTCTAGCCCCCACTCAGCCACCTCTTTAAAGCAATTGTTACAGGGAACAAAGCAGTCACACAGGTACCATCTCTCTTGGTGTCTTGCACAAGGAGACACAAGATCAAGAGAAATGACAATCTGCCTCACACCAATTCCTCAAAATGCAAATTTTACACAGATGCTCAATATGCTTAGCTCTCAGTGGACCAGAAGGCAAGAAGCACAGTGCAGAAGAGCTCCAGTGAAGATTTCAGCCTGAGCCACACAACAGAAATGAGGTTCATGTAATTCTAGCTAAGTGAAGTCAGCCTTAAGACTAACTGTACTGGATCCACATAAGATAACCAAGAAGCTTAAACCCACTTATTTTGACTACACAGACCCATCTCCTACTAGAAGCTTTGAGTAAAGATGCTGACACGAACTAAACATGACAAAGTTTCGCTCATCAAAATAGTATCTGCAAAGGATTTTCAAATGGCAGTCTCATAACAATCTGTCAAATTGCCACGAATAAAAAATAGGAAAGGAAATACAGCCAGGAAATAAAAAATAAGACACACACCCCCCATCCTACCCCCAAAAAAGGTATAAGAGGTTTCATTTGCAGAACTAAACACTACATTTTCCTAATTTCATATCGCTAAATGCTCTTCCAAAACAGTAGACCACATTTAGCTCCTCTACATAGACATACTCAGTGCTCAGACAAGGAAGCCTCTTTTGCCTCTAGACATACAATTTGGCAGCAAACAGTGGGAAAAGAAATACTGTCTCTGCTAGAGCAAGGAAGGCACTGAATGACAGCCTCTAGCCTCTGCCAAAACGAGATTATTTGTGTGTAATCAAGCTGTCAGGAAGCACTGGAGGTCAATTCCACCCTGTGGAGACAGGGGCTGTGAACAGAGCACTATAACTCACTGTACCTTACCCAGGAGGCCTGCCAGAGTCCGCATGTCCTTCTCCATCAGCGTGTACATTTCCTCCTCTGAGAAGCGCCCAATGCCATGGCCGTACATTTCCCGCTTCACTATTCCTTTGGTCAGATGGCAGAAGATCCACTTCAGCAAGTCGCTGAAGGGGCCAAAAAGCGAAACCATCTTTTGTGTCTCATGAAGATTTTCCACCCATTGGCAATAAGCTAAAGTCCTAGAAGGATACAGAAACAAATTAAAGTAGCGTAATCCCCAGCAAGCCCAACACCACCCCACGAAGGCTCTCACAGAGGTTAGGCAGGTGAGCACTCACTGCCCTGATGGAGAGGTAGCTTCCATAAAGAGCAGACTCTGAGACAACTCAAAGTGCCAGCAGAGCAAACCCACTTTACAGTACTTAGGCAGACTGCCCAGTGCTTATTCTCTCATTAAATCATGATTCACTTCAGGAGAAAATTAGATTCATGCTGAAATATAAAGTAAAAGCTGCAGAATTCTGTTATACTCGTGTAAGAAAACGCAGTGTCAAACAGATTTATTAGCTAAAGACTATTTACTGCACAGACCTGGGCAAAATAACAACAAAACAGCCCACAAAGAAATCAGTCTTTCCTACCAACCCTTCTCCTTTCTCCATTCTATACTGCTGACACTTAGGCAAGCAGTAACTTTGCTCCAACATAAATACTGAAGCAGTAATTTTTCAGAAGATCTCTCTTCTCCTTGGAAACTAAGAATAACAAATCTTTTAAAAATAAAGTTTAAAAATTAAGAGGTAGTGCTCTTCTGCACAGTTCCCTCTCTTCAAAATGTTGAATTCATGAGAGAGACATTTCTAAAGGACTCTGTTGCCTTCCATGTTTTATTGAATGGCAAATAATATTCTTCAAATTTTTGTGTCACCAGCTTAAATTTTTGTTTCCTACATGAGTTTTAGTTCCTTACTAATATTATAGGCAAATATATCTTGATTTGTTGCTGTTGCAACCCCAGAAACTTATGAAAAAAGATACATTAACTTTTTTAGTATCTAGCATCTTCAGAAATTACAAATAAACCAAAAAGACCATATATATAACTTTTGTCACCAAGTTCAACAGGTATTGGGAAAATGGCTAAAGATATCTCAAAGTAGACAAGATAAACACATGAAGCCTGCAGTGTCTCAGAAACACTGGGAATTGATACACACATTCTATTTCAAGCCATTCCAAGGCTTCATTGTTTTAGTTTGTACTATGACTTCAGTTTTATCACTGTACATATTTCCAACTCCACATAATTTCCTTAGTGCTGACATGACTCACCCAATTCAAGAAAGGAAAAAAAAGAAAAACCTACAATATCTCCTGGAGAACTCCTGTGACTTCTTTTCATAATGTACATTTTATCAAACTCACATTGTCCACTGCAGTTCAATTCCTTCTGCTCTAACTGATTTCACTGAAGTCAGTAACAGTGAGATGTGAATAGGTTTTGCTGCAAATGTTTAAACAGGGAAGAACAAAAAAGCACCTGCTCTGCTACTGATGGCTTTTACCCTCAACAGGTTTCTCCACAACCTCTTGCACTGTATAATTATAACAAAAGCATCCTGCTGACATTTTACATGCTTCAATATCAGTTTTTGAATGGGGTGTTCTGCACAATCCCAGTTTTTCAAACTTAATGAATGAACTCAAGTCATCAAGTAGGTTTCAGCAATGCAAAGTTTGAATCAGAGCCAGATTTAGCAGAGGCAGCAGCAATACAGGAAGAACGTGAAGCCAATAAGCACAGCTTGTTGAAAGTCCTGAAGCATTGACTGAAACTCCTAAAGCATTGACTTTGTCTGGAAGATGTGGTGTGAGACTGCCCTGTTCCAGGAACAAAAGTAAAACAGGATTTAAGACAGATGGAAAGAAGGCTGGGTTGAAGGCATAAGGGTACTCTATAGAGCAGATCATTGCAGTAGTCATGTTTCACAGGCCTGGCAAAGGACAAGGTCCCTTTCAGCAAGTATAGGTCTGAATAGGTAAAGAACTCTTGATGTGAACACTAGGAAACAATTACAATACTATGACTTGGGTTGTAAGGGACCTGAAAAATATCTACTTCCAACTAAGTGTCCACTGCAGAGATGCCCACTCCTTTGGCAGGGATATTACCCACTAAATCAGGTTGCTCAGGGTCCCATCTAACCTGGCCTTGAGCACTTCCAGGGATAGGGCATCTACAACTTTTCTGGGCAACCTGTGCCTCACCACTCTGCAAGTAAAGAACTTCTTCCTAACACATAATTTAAATCTCTCCTCCTTTAGTTTAAAACTGTTCTCCCTTGTCCTATCACTATCCAGCCAAATAAAAAGTCATTCTCCTTCTTTTTCATAAGCCCCGTTTAAGCACTGGAAGGCCACAATGAGGTCTCCCTGGAGCCTTCTGTTCTCAATGCTGAACAACCTCAGCTCTCTCAGCCTGTCTTCACAGGAAAGGTGCTCCAGTCTTCTGATCATCTCTGTGGCCTCCTCTGGACTTGCTCTAACAGGTCCAGATCTTTCTTATGCTGGGGACCCCAGAGCTGGAAACAGATAGGGTCTCACAAACACAGTAGAAGGGGAGAATCAGCTCCCTTGACCTCTCTTGTTGCAGCCCAGTGTGCTGTCTCATGCTGTTGGCTCATGTCCAGTTTTTCATCCACCAGAGCCCCCAAGTTTTTCTCCATATGGCTGCTCTCAGTGAGTTCTTCTCCCAATCTGTAAGTTATTATTTATTATTTGAATAAGCTAAGAAAAACTTGCTCTCTGAAAGCACTGCTCTGTCTTGCTGCAAAGACCCTCCTTCCCCGGGACAGACCTGACCTGCTTCATCTGGCAACCCTGCAATACAATTTAGTTGCTTTAGGACAACCGGCCTGGCCTGAAGAAGGGCAACACGAAAAAGAAGCCAAAACAAAACAGAAAAAGAATGCAGGCCACTCCACTGCACCATTTTTTTAAGTCACCCCAGTTGCACAAGACTAAACCTGGCCTATGGACCTGTCATCGTTATTGCTTACTCCAACCACACCAATGAGCTGGCACAGCACCAAGAGTGATCAACCATATCCAAAATGGTTTTAATTTCATAAAACAGAATGACAAGGTTTCCCACAAAGCTAATTGGCCCATGCTTTAAAGCAAAAATACATTTCCCTAGAGCTCACTTGCTTGCCCTGGGAGAGAAGGTCTTTGGGTCTGGAAGAGGCAGAAATCAGATCAGGTGTTTAATGAGCAGGACAGCAACAGAGAACTGCCCAGGATTTAGGTAATCCTGCTTAGGCTAAACTGTCAAGCACAAATCTTAAGACATCTGCTTGTCACTTTGAATGAGCAGAATTCTTACATGTCCCAAATCTCAAATTTAACATGGGCAATGAAGGCAGTTAAACAATTAAGAGTTTACTTCCGAAATTTTATGGGTCTGAGTATACAAAAGAAGGAAAAAAGTAGGCTCTGACTCAGGGAGAGTTAAAAATACTTCTAAAACTGGCTTTACAAGCACTTTGCTAAAAGAATTCAATTCAAAGGTTCATTAATTTGTGTTTTATACCAAAACATGCTTCTCAGCATTTAATTGCACCCATCACTCCTCTGCTCAGACTACATTAGTGGAGTGTTATCAATATTACAAAAGGTTAGGAAATGCCAAAATTGGCTAGTCTACATAATCTACTTCAGTACAGCAAAACTGTACATTTTACACTAGAGTAAGTATTTATGGGATGACATAATTATTTTAAATATTGGCCTGAACAGAGCATTTTGGGAAACATTAACATTCGCATTTGTGCCAGCACATCTGTACAAATCTAAGAGCATAAATAAAACAATAACGCATTAAAGAGCAATGCTGTAGGGGTGAACTAAATCCGAAGTTTGTATGTAACAACAGCTTTGGCCTCAATACATAAATCAGGCAAGGAGATGAAGAAAGTGACTCATCAACAGCAGTTTGCCTGATTATCCCAAAACTGTCTGAACTTCAAGGCAAGGGGGAAGGCAATCACAAGGATGTGAACTGGCAGTTATTTTTCCTACCTGAACCTGTGCCGACTAGAATCCCTTGATATACAAAAGGATTATAACAAATTCATTCCACAATCAGCTGCAGAAACCCCACCTGCTGTGCGACTTCTCAGAGCAACTGGCTTTTAAGCCACTGGTGGCATTCAAGCCTCATCATTGTTAGCAGTAGGAGAGACACTGCTCTTAAAATTGCTTGATGTATTTAAAATATTTTTATAATTTAAATATGTTTATATTTAACACATGGCAAGTCTGAATACTGACCAAAGTCAGAGTCATTTGTATTCTCACACCATGTTCTTCCTGTACTTCAAGCATTCATCACATATGTTTGCCTCTTGAAAGACAAAGCAAGAAACAAGTCAAATATATTTGCAAGTGTATATATATACACACATACACACACATTCATAAATCACTACAGTTGTGTTTGACAATACAGCTCAACCAATCTAATGGGTTAATCTGCTTAAGTCAAATATTCAAGGCTTTATGTTCTCACTAAGCACATTAGTGTCACCGACCTAAGATCCCTGTCCTGAGATCGAAGTGACAGAAAGCATCTCGCAGTGACAGCTGCCCTCCAGGCACCAGGAGCTGCCTGGCCTGAATCCCAGCAGTGTCATCTACCCCAGCATGCCAGTTCCAGAAGGAAGTGAGAATCAGACCTCTCTTAATCAGTGGTCCAATCCCATGAATGTGCTGCAGTTAAACCAAAAGCTCAATGCATTCCCTGAAGGTGGCTGTGGGTGCTCCATTGGTTTCAGGGGGGCTCACAGGTCACTGCAGGCAGTGAAAGTGACCCAGAGCAAGCCTAGAGCAGATGGCAGAAGTCTGCACTGGATCCAGGACAGGGGGTGAGAGCCACAAAACTGTTCCATTTCCATCTCTTCACTGTTGGCTTGCTCCAATACCAATTCAGCTTAGAGGACTTCTTTTTCTTTTGTCGATTGAACATAACAGAAGCCTAATAGCTTACTGCATTCTCCTGGGTCTGGAGCTCCAGCACCAGCTCCAAACCAGTCCTGTGCATCTGAGATATGGTCTAATCCCAGCACAGAAACAGGTACACTCACTTGCTGTTTTTCTGCCTGAGCCCTGCCGGGTGCCGCATCCCGGGGCAGAGAGATGGTGACCAGAGGCTGAGGTTCTCAGCAGTCCTGTACTGCTCTCAATCCCAGCCAGAGCAGCCACTTCCACCTGTAAGAGGCACTAACTGATGAGAATGAGCAACTGCCTTGGCAAAGCTAAACATTTCTGGAGGAAATGCTGAGCACCCACCAGCTCCACACTAAGAGACAGCACACCACAGCATGTACTTTTCTTTGTCTGATAAATATACTACAGTATTACTTATTTATGATGAAGCTGCTTTGCATGCTGCTGCCAATGAAACAGTAGGAATCACAATATGTAGCACTGCTTTGGAGGCTTGGTTTTATATACCTTATTCTGCAGAAAGGCAATCACTGTTCCAAATTCCTCACCATGGGACATGAGGACACCATGAAAAAACCCTAGGCTTCTGGTGGGAAGTGGGAAGGTTCAGGGACAGATGCGAAGGCATCCCACAACCACAGACGCAATGCTGTCAAGAAGAAACATGGTTCTACACAGTGAAAGCCTGATTTTATTTTGGTGTAACTACAGGATGGTCAAAGCTGTTCTCCAGGAATTACAGCAGTACAACTGCAATGCCTCATGCATCAGGCTTTGCCTACTACAAGGAATCTGCATGGTATAACCTCACCAACACACCGAGCCTCTGGTACAGCCACAAGGACATACAGCAAGACTTAGAGTTGGACTTTTTACTGCACTGCAGCAAAAACACATGCCTTGGAGGAACTCAGATGTGTGACTACACAGCCAGGATACATAGCCAGGCACGCACATCTCTCTTCTTGATGTAACTTTGTCCACCCATTTTAATACCCCCTCTCTGGGCCAGTGCCTGAATTTGCAATAATTATCTTCCACACTTGCCTATGTCATGTCCAGCAATGCCCAGTCAGCTTCAAGGGAGCCTGGATGGACAGACAACAGCTTCACAGAGGAAAGTACTTTGTAATTGAGACACAACAGCAGTATAAGCTTGCCATCAGTAATGATACATTTAACACAGTTAAATCTATGAACCACAAAACAACCAACACTAAGGCAAGGAGATGAAGCATCAGGGGACTAAAAAGCTTCATCCTCACTCTGGCAGCTGTAATAACTGAGGGTGGAAAAATGAACCAAAAAAAAGTTAATTTACAGGCCGCTTGCATCAGGTTTTGGAGGCTGTGACACTGCAGATGGGTATAATTGGTGAAGGCCACACTTCTTGGAAGGCAGAGATTTCATTTCTAAACCAAATCACTTCAATCTGCTAATTACTGAATGGCAAAATTGTTCTCAGGAGACACTAAAAATTATCTGAAGAACTATATGTACACATCTTACTGCTGATCTTCAACCACAAGGTTAAAGAAAAAGCAGGTTACAGAAAATGCATTCAATTTGAAATCACACATTGTTTTGAAGAAAAAAGTGCAACATAAATGCAAAACTTAGTGTAGCAAGGACTTAAACGCATACTAGAAAGCAAACTATTGGGAAAAAGCCTTGTGCCTGCTAAGGCAGCAAATACAGCATCCAAGATGCATGTCCACCTGATGTTTCTATGCCCACACTGGAAAGGGCACTTAAAAATGACTGAAATGCAAAGGATGGGGGAAATCACAGGTATTATCTTCAAAGGTGTCAGTAAAATGCATGAAGTACCTGAAAGGTTCTACTTCAATCTTCCATTCATATACATACTTCAGCTTCTCAGGATACTGTGACTAATGCTGTACACCATCAACTGGCAGTACTGTCAACAACACATACCAACAGGAGTATCCTGTGTTACAGGAAAGGCAATGATCCCATACCCCAATCACTCACATGTAATTAAATTCAGCAAAAGTAAGAAAAAAAATATTCTGGATTCACTACAAACATTGGATTTGTTCCTCTACACCCCTCCAAACCAGAAATGTATTCAGCCACCTTGATCTTTTGGTCTTTATTAAGAAGGCTGCTCCTATACAGACGTCACATTGAACAGGACAGAGGAGCATCCCACTACTGCTTCCTTCTCAAAGCTACAGTCAAAGGGCCTGACTTCATCTTGCTTACACAGCACCACAACTTCTCAAGGGAATTAACACTGGCTCACACCACTGTACACAGAAAGCAGCAGCAGTAGTTTTCTAGGATGAAGAGAGCTATGAAGTTAATAACTGGGTACCCAAGATTTCTGCAAAAGAAAATAAGCATTCATGTCAAGGCTCAAGCTCAGGGACAGATCTGACAGCACAAGAACACAGTCAGCTTTGCAATGCAGCTTACCAGTACAGATGCTCCTCCACCATTTTGGTCACAGCTCTGGAAACAGCTCTTTCATGTGGACCAAGGTGTTTATTTAAATTCACTCCAAGTTTCTCTTCCAAAAAGTCAATAATGAACTCGGTGCCAGATACTTTCTTGTGATTGTATTCAATCCAAGGCATTTTCCCTTGAGGGGAAAGTTTTCCATCAAAATAGTTCTAAGAAAAAAAAAAAAAAAAATCAAGTAAACAAACAAATATACAGGAAAAAAAGGCCCTTCACGTTCTGTTTTAATGAGAATAAAGATTTTCAAATAATTTTCTGTGTTTTTAAAGAAACAAATCAGCAAATCCAACAAACTCTTTTTTTTAATTAATACTCTATAGAGTAGCAGTGGCTATTCAATAAGAACAGCAGCTTTTCCCTACATGACAATTCATACAAAATAATTTCCAGGCCCTGTAAGCTGTTACACGCTTTTATGTTGAATGCCAAGCGATATAATAGCATTTAAATACCTGGGTTATTTAAGGGTTAGGGACACTCAGATCTCCCAGAAGATTGGGCCCATTATTCTAAACAAGTTTTAAATCACAGGACTCACGACTGTATTCGGTTCCTGCACACATCTACATCTTTCATGTTAAAAGAACTTTCAGAAAAAAATAATTCACTACCCAATTCAGATGGCTGCACTACCTCCAAGGCCAAAACACACACAGTCACAGGCATATATGGAAGACCTATCATTCCCTTCCTGAGCAGAAGGGAAATCTGTTTTCTGAAACTTCAAAACTTAGAAATCTCAGACAGTTACATACATACTTGTTATAACTCAGTCTCCCAAGAGCCCAGCACAGTACAGCACTACTGCATACTGCTGTACCTGCTCAGCGCAGGTATAGCACTCACACAGAAGCAGCAATGTATTTTTCCCATTGGAGAAGGTGAAACACAGAGATTAGTGACTTTACGCCTCATGTAACAAGCATGAGAGGAAGTGCTGGCTGCCAAAACATGATCAGACATTTGTCTTCAATTCTCTCACTCCTGAAGGCAGAGACATAAGGCACAATTTATTTTCTTTCTTGTGATTCCCATCCTCGCATCCTGTTATTTAGTGAATGAAAACTAGCTCAGAAAGCCAAATCATAAAGGCTCACAATAAAGGCTCTGCACTCAGTCTCTGGCTCTCACCCTAAGCATTTCAGGACCTAGCTCCTAATTGCTGGAGATTTAGGGTTTGCAGTTCTGGATTGATCTGTTTGGGTCTCAAGTATTTACCCTTCCCGAATCCACTTAAGATGGATTAAGGTACTCTGGCAGCAAGGAGTGCACACCAGAACACACTTCCTGCTCAGTCTGAGAGCGCCAGCATCCTGGCTGCCACTCCAAATGCAGACGTGCAATGCACTACGATCACAAAGCCATTCCCGGAGGCTCTTCCCTTCTGGATGGAAACAAACAGGTAACACTTCTGGGAAACAATGCCTTCTGGCTGTAGCCTCCTCCAGGGTTTGTGCCCAAAGAGCATGCTAGGGACACTGGATTATATTATGTCTCATCCACCACACCCCTGCGTGGGTGAATAAAGCACCCAAATCCCTCCCACCTGCACGTGTGGGTGACACGGGTGCCAATTCCATGGCACAAACGTTAAAACCACTGAACATCTGAAACTGAAAAGAGTGCGCTGCCCCATCCCTTCACCTTCCAAGACTGTTCCTTCATCAAAAATGATCTTTCAGCACTGAGACTGACTACCTGTCACTATACATTTCCATAATTTTTCATTATGACTTTACTACAGAAGCACAAGGTTTTCCTGGAACTACGCAGTGTGTCTAGAAGACACTGAGCACTGCTGGCCTCATCTTCATTAAGTCCTTTCAGTAAGATATTTCCCTTCTCATGCACAAACTGATGCTTTGCAGAAGGTCCTGGAATTGAAAATGTGTTTATTACATCTTGCAACTACTGCAGTCCATATCATTTGCAACCCAGAGAAAAGCAAGTTATTATTATTCAGCTGCACATTTCTTCAAGCACATATATCTAATACATATGAATACATGGCCTAAAAATATTTTCATGTTTCATTACATAAGGTTTATCAAACAAAACAGGAATATCTTACAGTGACCTGAGAAAACCTTTGTCTCTTGAGAAATCAGTTATACTGTTCTTGTATTCACTGTTCTCAAATGGGCATTTTCAGGCTTGAAACCTTTGTATCCTTGATACTAATTGCTATCAAATATTTATCAATTTTCCACTTAAAAATTGTTCCAGCTGCTAAGCAGGGAAAAAGCTATGGTATTATTAAAAACCAAAACCAAACCAACAGAATATCCCCTCATACCTCACAGGACATTAAGTGCCTGCAAAGCAACAATAACAATAGCTCCACGGGACCTCATTTATAGAGGAATTTATAAAAAGAATGGCACAAGGTATTTCTGGGGTAATTTTATAGTACTATCCAGAAGAAATTAGATTTCACGTTTTCAATTACTGCTGTTTATTATTTCACTTTTATTCATGTATCTTCCTAAGGAGGCTACCATTTCCACAGACCTGGCATGAAAACAGCATACTTCTGCTGCACTAATTATTTATCAGATTACATAAAGGCTCAGCTCTTCATATTCTTTGAGGAAATCAAGGAATACCCAAAAGAACTCAATAAGCGCACAGAAGGGGCTCTTTCAGAGCAAGTTTTACCAAGAAAAGCATCAAATGTTTTGAAAACCCAGGTAGGGATTATGATAGTCCAGCCAGGGTGGGGTTACCCAAACCATTTTTCATGGAGAACTTGCACGCAGAGAGGCAGCTTCAAGAAAACGTAAACACATGAAAAGAGCGCATGTGTTGGGACAAATTCAGGTGAGAATAAGGTAGGAATATGTCACTCTACTCCAATCCTCACATGCCATTAAAGCAGGTTGTGTAACACACAGCACAATACTCAACAGTCTGATGCACTACAATAAAAACAAGGAATCAAAAGAGTAAAAGGCGTCTGAACATCTCACTGTCTTCTCTTCGCTCCATTTCATAACCCTCCCTTTGAAGCAGCCCCTTCCCAGCACGGTGATAACCACAGCAGATCTCCTGGGAGGAGCACCAGCTGCCACCTGCAGCACTTCTCCATCATGGCCCCTGACAGTGTGCAGGGAAGCAAGCTGTTTCCTTCTGGATCCTGCCGTAGCCCCCTACACACCCACCCTGCTGCATGCCAGGGAGCCATCAGATGCCTCTGTCACCTACAGCACCCTAAGGGTATCACAGTCATGAGGGAACAAAATAAAAGGCTACAGGTAGAGTGTAAGAAACTCCAGCTGAGAACAGTGCCCCCTTCTGCTCCCCTCCCACTCAATCATAGCAGTATCCATACTTTCCTCCACCTGCAAGAGCCTAATCCAGCACCATACTCCTAACACAAGGACAGAAACAGTATCTGCTTCTTCCAGAAAAAAACAGCTGTGTCTTCATCTTATAAGCTTAGCTCCACCAAACCTATCTCTAAAACCCTTCAGAGGGTCAGTAACCCCACAAACACCTTAAGCCCATGTAAGCCACCATGGCTAAAAGCAGCAACCTGGCGCTCCCAGCACCTGCGGGACCCATTCCTGTTCCTGCAGCACACAGAGCATGTGGGAAACCAAGCTGAGTTAAAACCTAATAAACTAAACCTTCATGGTTCTAGCTAGGCCAGCTCTGATCAGCCCGAGCTGCCACAGAAAAGCATGTGCAGGAAGGGACAAGAGGAAGCAGCTGAAAGTAGGACTGTTGCTTTTGATGGTCTTGCAGCATAGTGTGCTCACAGCTAGCAAGTAAGGGTAGAGAGAGCTGCAACACCAAAAAACAATGCTGATCTTCAGTACAGAAAATAAAGAGTGGAGGATAACCCTCTGGAAATTCCTCTCTCACCGAAAAGCTGGGTGACTTCTGACCAGTATGAGCTCTCTAAAGGACTCCATCCTGAATCACACAAACATTGTGTTATGTTTTAGAAGTGACCATGTCCTGTCATAACCATCTTTTATAACGCAGCTTTCTTTACCTAGTCCCCACCAGAGCAAACCTGACCACCACAAACCTTTGAACTGCATCAGCTGCCATCAGAAAGAAAACAGATCTCACCAAGAGAGTCAACCCCTCAAACATGTAATTTCTACCCAAATTATTTTGAGAGAAGCAATGTGCACAAAGTCCTCCTGCACCAAGGACACGTTCAAGCTTCAGAATCTTGCAAGTTCTGTAAACACAAATGAGGAAAATACATCCCACAGGATGAAAGTCTTCCTCTTTAGTGTTCCCAAGTATCTGATTCAAGCAACTATTGAATTGCAAGAAAACATTTAACTCAGGCTTTTGAAGAATTAAGCAAAATGTACTAATTAGCCTTTCTTTCACTTCCAATGTAAAGGAGTTTAACCACACATGAAGCGAAATATCAACTGCAAATGTGTTTAAAAAAAAGTTGTAATAGGGTTGGTTTTCATCTGTACAACACTGGACATATACAAAACATTATTCCTAACACCCTGGTATGCAGCAGCAAGAAGTGACTTGAAACCATGGGGGCTGAATATGGAAATTTACCCATAGCTCAGTCTCTTTGAGACAAAAAAATTTACATCACTTAGGAAAAAACAGAGGGGGAAGATAAAAGGAGAAAAAAACCCAGAAATTTCTTCCACCTAAGATCTTAGTTATATGTATCACCACTATTTTATCATCTCAAAGGCATTCAGTGTTTAACACAAAAAAGGAAACCATCCCATGTCTCAAAGAGCCTATGTGCTGTACAGCTTGCCAACACCACAACAAGGTGTGTGCCACATTTGCAGCATCCCAACTCAACCCTGATGCTAATGGGCAAGACCGCGAGATTCAAGTTTCCACTCTCAGAATTTTCATTCACTGGAGTAGCTCAGGCTTCATCCCCTGCAGGAAGATGGCATGGGATGCACCCAACCACAATTAAGGAGCAGTATTCATGACCTCTAAAAGCAATCCTGTCTCACTTCGCTGGGGAGGAAGCATCAGTCATGGGAGGTGAAGCAAAAGGTAAGCACTTCTTCCCAGGAGAGCTTCAGAGATAAATCCTCCAGAAAAACAAGAACCTGCAGCTGTCTAATCTTGATGTCTTTAGCGTGGTGAAATTCAAAGACCAAACAATGTTACACTTTAGTTTTGGGGTGTTATTTAGTGTTATACAAACTCCAGACTACTCTCCTACTTCAGCATTCCCAGCCAAGTTAACTTTTTAACATTCATTTAGCTTTGCCAGTTAAATCTACAACGGGTCCAGAACAATCTTATTCAAGTCATATCTTTAAAGGTTATACACCAAATTTAATTGGAGACATAAAAGTGTTGGCAATACCCACCTAGTTGTAGGTGTATATTTACATCTCCCTGGGTGAGACAGACTGGGGGGAGGAACAGCAGGATGCCTATGTGCTATTTCATGCAATTACAGAGAGCTGCAATGCACAGGCAAACTGCACAATATACCTGGTAGGGTAAATCAGCCATCCTCAAGTACGTTTCCATTTTCAGACAGAACGGGGATAAACTCGGAACACCATTCCTAGGCCTTGAAAACTGATGCAGTATGATAGCATCTTTCGAATCAAGCTCTTCCTCTTTCCTGTCAAAAAAACCCTCAGAATTAAAAAAAAAAAAAAAAACAACCACAAAAACGGGACAGGGGAAGAAAACATCAGTACATTAAACAGCNTGCAAAGGGCGAAAGGAGGAAAACGGGGGGGAAGGAGGAAAAAAAAAAAAATAATAGGTAAATAGCAACAGCACGGTGAAGGAGCGAACTCAACCCACCGGACCTCGCCGGCCTGTCCCCGCAGGTGTAAGCGGCTCCGAGCACCGCCTCACCCTGGCGGGGAGCGCCCGTGGCTCCCCGCACCGCAGACCCCCGCCGCTCCCGCCCCGC
>VZRN01005523.1:1350694-1398039 GCA_013397935.1 Dasyornis broadbenti
AGCCACCCCCACGGTGCCTGGCAGCAGCTGAGCATTAACCACACTGCGTCTGTCAACACCGCGGCGATTTTCTTTTTTATTATTCTGGTGCTTCATGAGGTGACTGAGAAAAACATCTTTGTGGGCAGAAGGGGAAGCAAAATGGCTTCAAAGCAAATCACTTGGCCCACAAGGTCATGAGATTTTACTGGCACTGAGGGTCCTGGTATTCCCCTGCCTCTGGCCTCCCTGCTGCAGTAGGATCTTTGGGTACCCCGTGATGGCATGAGCAGGACTTCACCTACGTTCTGCTAAATATCCTCGGCTCTGCATATTTCACCGACCCCAGAACAGTGCTCTTTGGTTTTCGACTAATACCATTGCCTAAATAGTCTTTTGTCAAATGCTGTGGTGTGTACACAGCTGCTCCAAAAAGCTCCCACAAGTTGGATATTTTATTATGCCATCAGGGGCAAGAGAAGTGACCTTATCCTTAACACAAATTGACCAACTTTCAGTGTCCAGGAGAGATGGACAGGGTCTGTGACCAGGCCTTTGTAGACTGTTTACCTCGGGATATGGGACAGATGAGACAAAGGAGGCGAATGAGGAAGAGGAGGTCCCTGAGCAAACCCATGAAATTCAGATCTATATACTGACTTCTCCAAGTGCCAGCACTGGCCAGTTTTGCATTTAATTTTGCTGTACAACATCAGTGAGAGCAACTTGAAGCTGTGCCAGGAGAGGTTTAGGTTGGGTATTAGGGAAAGGTTCTTCATCAGAGGATGTTCAGGCACTGGAACAAACTCCCCAGGGAAGGGGTCACAGCACTAAGCCTGGCAGAATCCAAGAAGTTCTCAGGTGTGATTCTTGAAGCTGTCCTCTGCAGGGCCAGGAGTTGGACTTCTGTGACTCTTGTGATTCTTTCCAACCAGGACGTTCTATGATTCTGTGATTCTGTGAACTGTGTCTGCCTCCTGCCTGCACTCACTGTGCACTCACTGGGAAGACTGCTGTGCTCTGACGCTTTACTGCAGGAGCTCCTTGCAGCATTTTATTTTATTTTATTCCTCGCTTTTAACTTGTTGTTTACATGTGTTCAGTAGCCATAGGCTGCTGCGCAAATATGTGTTTGATACTCTGCTGACATTCCACTCTCAGGAGTCAATGGGATCAGAGAGGTCCTGGTAAATCCCGTTCCACAAACAGGTTGTGCCCTCCAAAATGTGTTGCACTTCTTTGCACTCATCTTTAGCAAGGTGCTGGCTGAGCAGCTTCTGCACAGCTTTTGGGCCATCTCACAAGACAGATGATGCACAGGTAAATAAAATAAGAGTGGAAAGAGAAAGCAGCAGCCCTTTCATGCCACAGCTAATCATTTGCAGCATGAGGTTTGTTAAATTCTTACAACAGGGCAATGAAGGGACTAAGAAGAAAAGTGCTTGTTCTCTGCTACAGCACCTGCAAATCTCAGGCTGAAGATTTGTTTCAAGTGGCAGACAGCCTAATAAATCTGGACTGTCACAGCCTGGTAGCTGGTGTCAGCTTTTATTCCTGCATGGGAATTGCTTGCTGTGTTACTGATAAGAAGGATCCAGTTACAGATGGGATCTAAGTTTCTGTGAGGGCAGGGAGAGGTCCTGAGCATCCACAGCCCAGCTGCTGCCACTGCCTGTTTTTCAGAGACAAATGAGCTGTCCTAAAATCTGTGTTTTCATCAATGGCCAGCACAAGTGGGGAAGACCTGTGGGGGAGAGGAGAGAGGAGGCAAGAGTAAATCATTCACCTCCTAGTGCAGACCCAGAAAAGTCAGGCAAACCTGGATATATTACTGCAGTTTACGCTCTGAAAATCGATGCTGTGTTTCGGTAGACCATCTTGTGCCTGGTTTCCCCAGGATTTTTAGAGCAGGACTTCAGTCAGGTATTTGACATTTGCTCAGTAAGGACACTGCTACCCTTCTTTTGGAGAAGGACTTCATGCTGTGTTAATCCTGTTCTGGGTGGGGTGTTGCCTGGAAGCTGCGAGGGTCCAGAACACAGCGGTGCCTCCTAGAACAGTGTGGGAAGCCACAGCAACAGAGCTTGTGTGCCTCATGGTGTGCCAGAGACAGATCTGCACAGATACCCCAGCAGCCTTGATGTCCTGCTCAAAACCAGGATTTTTAGAGGTTGGTTATGACATGTATGGTGCAGACCAAACCTGGCCATTTAAAATGTGCAGGTCCTAATGTCACATCTTGTTTGCCAGAGTTTAACAGCAAATAAAGAACAGCAATACAACACAAATATTCTCATATATGTCCCACACAGGTGCCTCACTAGTGGTGCTCTGCCAGCCTCTCTTCCTTCAGATTTCAAAGTCTTCTGCCAGCAGGTGTTGAATCCATTTGGCCTGGCAGTCTGGTAGTGAAGCTTATCTGCAGGCAAAACAATAAAAAACATGTCCGTAGCCTGACTTTTCCATGGCTGTGGAAGAAGGCAGTGTCCGTTCCTTCAGGCACTGTTGCCCATGGCCAATGATTTGTATTAGGGAGGATTATTAGCTGGTAGCAGTGCCCAGGAACCCAAGTATTGCTTTCTGCTCCTGTGCATTGCAGGTGCTGAAATCCGGGTGGATCCTTAGATATGGTCTGATTTTCCCAAATTTGCCTCAGAGAGGCTCAGAAGCGATGCCCACTGCACTGGCAGCTGCCTTGCTGTCTCGCTCAGGGAGGGTGGGAATCCTGCTCTGCATGTTTGCTACATTACCACTGTTCATTTGTGAGTGCTTTCAGTTTTTAGACGGCTAAGAGTGATACACTCACAGCCTGTCTGGCTGCAAACACACACCAAGTGCAGCACAGACTTGGAACAGTCATCCCTCAGATACATCACAGAAAGCAAAACACTATCTAATACATTTAAGTTCACTTCTGTCTGTAATCTGTTCTAGTGCAGCTGCCTAAGGAAAAAGAGAGTAATAGAATAAGTAGATTTTTCTAGTTAACACAAATCTAAGATTACTTTGTTATATAGCAAGCCAGATTTTTCTTCTAAAGTCTGCAGTTTGATTTGGGGGCAGGAAGGCACTTTACAATGTTACTAGATTCTCTGCATTGGCATAAAGACTCTTGATATTCTTTACAATTTTTTTTTTTCTGTAATGCCCTTGAGTTCATTGCACATCATTAAAAAAGCCTGAGGTTACCACAGCAGGCTGTCCACAGAGGTGGCGGTGGGTGTGGAAACCGCAGTCTGAACCCAGTGGTTGTGATGGGACTTTACAGAGCCCCAGTGCAGAAGCTGTCCCATCTGTATTTTAGCTGAGAACTAAGTACGATTTTTAAAAATCAGAGCTCATGCTCACTGCAGGTTTTACTTTCATGTACTGCTGTCAGCTGGGTTTGAACAGCAGAGCTTCACTCGCCACATCTCCCCTGGGGCTTCAAGAAATAGGGCCACCCGTTTTCCACTCACTTCCCTCACTGGTATCATCCACAGCTCCTACTTGCTGCCTGTCTCTCTTCCAAGTGGTCAAAGTTTGCGCAGCATGGAGCTTTGAAGAGCTCCGTGAATCAGTGTGGGTTGGTTTTACAGGTTTTTCTGTCTGAAGCAAATGCACCTTGCTGTGCCCTTGCTCAGGGACCGGCTGTCCCCAGCTCAGGCTGGGCTCTCCCTTTGTGTGCTGCCAGGGCATCTTCCGTTGGTACAGAAATGCTTTCCTCCTCTTTGAAGTAGCCCAGACTTACTGAGCTCTTCACTGCAGATGACATAATTTAATGGGTTTTGCGGTGAGGGCCGAGTTTATGAGAGGGTGAAAAACCACTTTTTGATCGGCAGCAGGCTCCCAGGATCCTCCTGAAACAATCGCTGACTGCTGCCATGATTGATTTTGTTGTAATATTAATGATCTCTCAGGGCAGCTTGAGTATCATAAACATAAAAATAGCTGAGGTTTAGATGCAAAACAGTAATGTCATGTTTCAGTTTGGATTTAGAAAAGGGGTTAATGATACTTTAATGACATACAAGTGTACAAAAGCATAGAAAATGCAAAACATCCAAAAGCTAAACTACTTCTGTGCTATACGGAAGTGTCTGTATGTAAGTCCACATTAAGTGCAATTCCAGCAGTTCTCCAGAGTTTAGTTTGCACTTGCTGGTAAACAAAGCCACTTTCTAGGGCAACACATACCCTGAGACTACCCCGAATGATGTAACTCAAGTTCCTTGCTTTCACGGAAGAAAAAAAAAAAAAAAAAGGCTTTGCATGAAACCTCCTGCTTTCTTTGCAGGTGGAAGTACTCAGGCTGGCAGCTGAGTACAGCTGACTGCTACTCATCTGACAGACCTACAGTCTCACAATTCTTTAGTTGTTTTAAATGTTGTTACTCTTGTTTCACAAGCTTTTTGGACAGCTGACAGCCCTCACAATGTCACGGGAGCAGTTACATGTTTTATAGTCAGATCTTTCATATAAAAATTTCTCAATAGCACAATAGTGTTGGGAACCTGCCACAGTTTGCTTGCCATAGCCTAGTGCAGTGGCTCCCAGTCTTTGCCCATTTATAGGTGCTCTCTGATTTACAGCATCCTCAGAAGATTTGCAGTACACACTGCTGTGACCTGGTTGGCGTCTCAGTTCATATTTAACTAATAATAGAGATGTGTGAAGTTTTTGCAGATTTCCTTACACATATTTCCTTTCATTACCATATTTACTCTTTTCAAGAGATCTATATGGTCTTCAGATTTTACCCTGCTTAAGTAAGAAGTGTTGGTTTTGGTGGGAAAATGAGTTGTTTTAATGCATCTGCCTTAGATTAGCTTGAAACTAGCCTAAGGTGGTAATAACAGAGGTAAAAGCACTGGCTGCTGCAGAATCTGCAAAATGGAGCAATGTACCATTAGAAAAAAGAAACCCTGCCAATCCAGGACAATAGGGTCACAAAATGGGAAGAGGAGATTATTCCAGCATGACACATTTGTCTGCAAATAAACTCTCAGCTGAAGGCAGTGGGAGGGGAATGAAAAGGGATGGGAACAGGAAGCAGGAGAGACCCTTCCAGAGGCCATGTTTCTGAGGCCAAGGCTGTGCTTTCATCTCCCAAGAACTCTGTAAATAAAGAGGAATGGGTCAATGGCCTGCAGTCTGCATCCTCCAAGAAGGTGAACTGTTGAGCACTGTAGAAGATAGCAGAATCTGGGTTTATTATGAATTTGGTTTTGGAAAAAAATGCTTGTTAAATAATCCTGTAGACAGAAGGTTTTTTTCTTATCTACAGGTAAGATTCAATAAGGGAGAGATGCTGCACAACCGAGGTGGGAATGCTGTCATACCTAGACAGGCCAGGTAAAATGTCTTCCATTACCTGCCGTGAAGTTTTTCAGCCCATGTAGCTTCCTCCTTTTGTTATCCTTTCAGGGGACATCATCTCATCTGACAACACCTTCAGAAACTTTGGTGTCTAAGTTCATCTGAGGTCTCATGTTTCCTCTAGAGAAGACAAAAACAAGGTTTCTCCAGAGTACTTTTTCTTCAGCCATAGCAGTGTGACCCAAATCCCATCCTACACACACACACATTTCTTTTTAGCGGACACCTTTGGTTGGCAGATTTGGCAGGACTTTTCTTACTATGGTGTACTGAGAAATGCTGTTCTGGTGATTCTAAATTCAAGGGGTGATTTTTCCTGGCTTCAGGACAAGTCCACTATCAGAGATCTGCCTCAGTACTCCAAAGCTTTGTGCTCTTGAGAAGTTAGATGGTCTGGCTGTTAGGATTGGGAGGGCTGAGGAGAAGGATAATGAACACATACCTCTCTTTGACATTGAAAGGAAATCTGGTAGTGCTTTGTTTAGAAAGAACAACATAGGGGTTTACTGGTTTTTAACATCCCCAAGTGTGGGAGAGACACAATGTTCAGTGTTCCCACATCAGTGGCAGGCACTCAGTGGCTGTGGATGTGCCTGTCTAGGTCAGGGCCTCCTCAGTTACAGCTGGGGACCAAGGCAGGGAGCACCCTGAAGGAATCCCCCAGGGCTCTGGGGCAGCCAGGTCCCATCAGTTTTGTAAAACATAACTTAGAGGTGGATCAAGGGAGGCGAGGCACTGAGCTGCTGCTTCTGCAAAAGCTGGAAGGCAAAGCTGGAAATTAAAGCCCAAGTTTCAGGGCTGGGGCTATGATTCATCAGAGGGCATTTGAGGTAAATCTGCAGATTTACTTTTGTGTGAGTTGGATACATCCTTCTGAGGTCTCCTTTTAATGCATGTTTTGTTTACTTTAAGTTTTATATGTCTGCAGGTTGTATGTGCATATTCTAACTTGGGAAAATAAACACCGTATCATTTTCTATATCCTCTACTATTGTAAGTTTTTATAATACAACTACCATACAAGGCAATATTAGCAACCCAATCTCCAAATTATTTTGGGATTGTTTTTAATTTGTTTGTTTGGGGTTTTTTTAAGTTAGCATACCTCATGAGGATGCAACAGAGGTTTCAGATTTATTAATGGAACACTAATGGTCTTCACAATCCTTTTAAGAAGAAAAAAATATTCTTTCTTTTTAGAACAAGTCAATATTGATCATATGGCTGGAGTGACTCCATGGGGGAATACAAGCACAATAAAATGGAGATCAAAGTATATATCCTGAATTCCTAATGCACTGAGAGCTGGCTGTGCAATTAATGCATGTGTAAATCAAGACAGGTCAGGTGATTTTACAGTCTAGGTGAAATCCCAGCCCTTCTAGCTAGAATGTAACATGATATCTTATATTCCTTCAATGGAACACATGTTGATAAAAATAGGGTTTACTGTCAGCACAAACTTTAATTTATTAGAATTTTGTCCTATAACTTGGAGAACACCATGAGTGAGAAATCTGTCAGCAATTCACGATTAGGAAGTCACCACCTTTCCTTCTAGGAGCTCAGCAAGGGTGTAGGCATTTGGAATGAGGCACTGGAGGTTAATGTGCAAAAACAAGTGGGAGGCTGTGAACACCTGAACTACTACGCTTCAGTCTGACAGAGAGCCACTCTCTCGACCGTCAATAGTTCCTCTTCAAAGGCACACTAGAACCAGACTGCCCTCTATACCTCTGCTTCACATTTCTCCTCTCCATCAGAATCATCTTTCAGGCATTGCTCATACTCCTTCTATTTCTGGCTTTTCAGTGCTCTCTCCCATTCCTGGTACTCCTGGGCACCTCTCAAACCCCTGCAAATACAGTATCAGCACTCACATGATGATTCATATTCTGTCACACTTTTTCTCCTCCAGTCTGCTTCATCAGGCTGGCTAATTACGGACATTGAGTCTTCTGACTTCTGAAACTCTAGACTGCATGGGATTATTCCTTTCAAGCATTTCTTAGAAGTGTATGAAAAATAAGTTTGTTTGTTTCCTTATTTTTAATTAAAGCTGAGATTTCAACATAGTGAAAAACTTCAGAGGCCATTTTCAGAAAAACTTTAAACAAGATTTTCATTATTCTTATCTCGACACACAGCCACCGCACATTTCCTTTCCCACTCCTTTCTCTCTCTTTTTTTCCATCCCTGAGGAACCTGACACAGGGTGTTAGTGGAAATGTTAGGAAAGAAATTGTCAAACCCTGCAAAAACAGCCATGAAATGTCACTGGACACTGAGGAACAATGGGCAGCAAGATAGCATAATGGGAACCATGGAAACTTCAAGCTGTATTTTTATTTAAAAAGGAGATTAAATGCAGATCTCCCCTGAGGCTCTCATACTACTCCAGTTGGGATTGAGCACAATTAATGTTTCAACTATTATCTGAATATCCTGTTCCACAAGACAGGCTGAGCCAACCTAAAAGCCTACTGCCCCTCAAGGAGCTGTTCTGTCCTACCTTCTCCCTGTCCCTCTCCCAGTGCTTACCTCCCAAATGGCACTAGTCCTCCTCAGTGGGAAAATTCAGCTTCTGGAACAGGGCAACCGCCAGCAGTATCCCAGGGAAATTAAATTTAAAAAAAGAAAGAAAGAAAAAAACAATTTTCACCTCAGAACCTCAGACAAGGATCAGTCTCAGCAAAGAGCTGGGACTGGGACCATGTGGAGCAATGTGGGAGAGATGAAACAACACAAGCCAAACCACAGCTGAATAGCTGAGACCACCCAGAACACCATTGTTTGCTCTGTTGGATTTTTTTTTTTTTTTTTTTTGTTTTTTTTTTTTTTTTTTTGAGGTATCAACTCCTTCCTCTGATTTGTTTTGTTGCAGGAATAAATGGCTGATAACAGGAGAGTCAAGGGTATGCAACTAGAAATAAACATAGAGGCTGAAAAAGAGCAAGCCCCAAATACGATTTTTTCCCTATATCAAGGCAAGAATCACCTCTTGCCTCGCCCCTAGTCCTGGGTGCATCATGATGCTATAACACTACTCTCTTCACCTCCTACCACCACTGTTCCTGTAAGTATTGACGCTATGGCTCCATAAACATGAACAAGTTGCAAAATGAAAGACAAAAGATTTGCAGATTTATTTGATTTAAATTCTGTCCATTTCAATAGCATCTATGAAATTTCTGCAGCAGCTGGGCTAAGAGAAGTGTGAAAACTTCATTGGTTTTCTATGCACAGATTTTAAGAAAAATGTTTCTGGAGCATAAGGGCATAGTACATATTCATTGGACAGCACTGAATTTGATTACACTGTACCAGTTGCACATTAATGAATAAGGTAGGGATAGAAAAAAACAAAGGTGTAGGATAGTTCACAAGGTGTAGGATATTTTTGTATTGTTATCTCACTAAAATTCTTTCTACTGCATTCTAGCATTTCTAGCTTAAAACAAGGTTGTTTTAAACAGAGGGATGAAATATAGACAGAATAGTTAGGATAATTGCCAGGAGAAGAAAACTGAGGGGTAAGGACTGGGGATGGAGCATATCAGGACTTCTGGAGACATGCTATAGGCACAAGGACCTGTTCAAGCAGTCCCCACTCCTTTATCCACAGTACTCACAAAATTTTACTGGATTGACAGGGCTTCAATACAGGTGTAGGACCAGAAGATTAGGTGCTTGTGATAAAGTTTTTGTCAAAACCAGAGATATCCATGGATAACCAGGTCCATGTGCTTGTTGTTTAAATGCCAGCCATTGTTCATTAGGTACAGGATCCTTCTTGTGAGCCTGTCACAGAACCCAGGCAGCATCAAAGGCTTTTTTGTGCTATGTGCAATAGAAATAACAGTGGGAAAAAAAAAGAAGGCAAAACAAAAAACCCCTACCCTAGGTGGCTCACAGTTTAATGAAAAACTACAAGGAAGTAACAAGTAATTCACTTAAGAGTTGGACTTGATCCTTGTGTATCCCTTTTAACTCAGAATATTCCGTCAATATTCTATGAAGTAAGTGAGGAAAAATGGAAAGGATGAGAAAGTTAGGATATCAGCTGGTCACACAAACATTTGGACTTAGGGATCTCAAAGAAAACAAAAATCAGCTCTTTTTATTCCAGTTTTATGACATTATTTTTATTTCATTTGACAAGTCTCAAAACAAATCAGTGGAGGGGATACCCTCTCCTGGGGAATGTTTCAGTGGTCTACCCCAGGAATCTCTCCAGATCTCAGTGCTTTTCAGAGCTGCTGGCAAAATTTGAAACACGATACGGATAGTTGTAGGAACTTAGATTGACATTGATAATTTGGTTAGGGGAACTCACTGCAGCCACATAGTTTAACATGCCTGAACACACTGTTAGGAGCAAAGACCACTGGTTATCTCCTTTGACTCCACATTTTCTGCTAGCATCACTCCTCTTCTAAATGCTGTGCCCCACACTGCATGCATGACCAGTGGAGCAGAGACTCCTTTGCCAAAGAAAATCAGGCAGATGGAATGATGTTTTCTTCCTGTGGACAGCATTAGTGAAATGTTGCAGCCATTTCCACTGCCATGCTCCAGAAACGTTTACCACAAAATTGTATGCAAACTCAGAAACTCACATGTATGGTAATAGCTGTAGAGATTATCTCAGACCAGTTATCTAAGAGAAAATTAGGGGATGACAAGTCAAAACTACAGTTGATAGAGGTACTTAAGTGTAAAAATGAGGATGTTAAGACATCACTAGTGAGGTTCCAAGGTTAAACCACTTCAACTCATGAACCTTTGGAACAATTTACTTACTGGTGAAGTGCCCTCTCCAGCACTGAACTCTTAACATGGTGATGAATCTTCTTCTCAAAGCCAAACTATAGCCCAAAGAACTATTATGAAGCAGAACTTACTGTCATGGAAGTGATCACAACAAAAGTAGTATCAGCAGATACTACTTTTTAGACTTTAATGCCTATGGATTACTATTATTTCCATTATAAATTAACCATATTCTTCTGGGCATCATCAAATCCATCATGAAACTTGAAGGCAACATGCAGATAAAATAAAGCAGCAAGAATGCAAATGTGTAAAAAACTAATTTAGGCCACCACACCTCTACAGTAGGAGAAATGCACAAGCAACCTAAACAAGGAGAAAAATAAAATTGGGGGGAAGGTTTAATTTTCATCCCTGCAAACACAAACAAGCCACCTTTCCAGCTGTGTACAAGTTGAAAGAAAAAGAAGAAAAGAGATACAGTCATAGACACACATGCAACACTTTATTTTAAAAGTTCTGTTTCATTGTAAATGACTTTTCCTTACCCAGGCTCTAGCACATTAAGGCTTAGTAGGTATGGCACTTCAGTTCTAGGACAGACTGTTAATTCCTAGCATAAAGCTCTGGTTGCTTACTAAAACTTTACGTGCAGCTTCTCTTTATTTGGGCAGAGGGAGAAAGTTGAAATAGCAGGTACAAATACAAGTATCTTTATGGTGAAGGGGCTTTGACAGCTGAGGCACTCTGTTCTCAGAGACTCTTCTTCCACTGCACAGTTACCTCATGTCAACTGCAGAAACAGCAGGACTTGACAGAAGAGGTTTGCTATTTTGTTTCCTCTCCTCAGGGAGAAAAGTGCATCGTAGAAACAAGTGTTTGTAGCTCTTAAGTGTTTCATATATTTTAACACAGTTGAGTATCTTAAATACTTAAATTTATTTATTATACATAATTGTCATTTTAAACTCATTCTACATCTATGCCATTATTGTAGGAAGATCTGTGTCCCAGCAGGACTGAAAACGCCACCACATAAAAAAGCTTCCTCTAAGCTACTGACAGAATAATTTGCATTTCCCTGTCCAACAATTTGAAACTACCTTCTCATAAAAATACTTATTCTTTAAAAGCTTTGCTCATTTCAATCTTAAAAGATTCCTGAAGTAGTGTGCACTGTTTTTTTTGAGATTTCCCTAAATATTTGGCCAAAAACAGTGCAAGTATTATTGATGCAAACAGGAAGCTTGTTGTTAGCAAAGGTTTTATTGTGTCCATCTGAGTAAAACCTTCTTTTCCATTCTGGTGACAGTCTATCACCACCCATGTCAGACAGTGACATCTGGGACAGTGCCAGCTGTGCCAGCTGTGGCTGAGCGCTGTTGAATGTCTGTCTCTGACGGGGCATCTGTTGGATGTGACCGTCCCCGAGCCCCAGACTTCACTGCATGCACTGCATAGTTCAGGCTCGTGCTCTCCATCCAGCCCCAGGAGCCCAAGAGTGGATTATACAACATCCCATTCACGGTCTTGACTGAAAAGCCATCTAGGAAAGAAAGAAGCCATATAAAGCAACTGATGTTCTTAAATATTGTAAGTCACTGCAACATCAAGCTCTTTAGAACACCAAGTCTGAAACATGCTTCTTCCTCCGGGCTGGGGAGGAAGCTGGCCTTTGTCAGACACCCCCACATGCAGTGCCACTGGCATCGCTGGTGACAGCAGGCCCTGCTCATGGCAGTGGCTGCAACAGCTCTGTGCCAGGCTGTGCACCAGCAGCAGCTACAGGGCTCTGCTGGAAACCCCAGCCTCACGCCTCCACATCTGGGTGACTGCTAATGTTTTCTGTAGGTGGAGACATGCTTCAGATTGACATCACATGCTCCAAAATCAAAATCTGAGCACATCTTTGGAAGGATTCTCCAGATGCCCTTTAGGAATGGAAAAATGTAAGAAAAAGGCACATGAATGCCATCAAGGACGCGGTGCAAATAAAGAATGATTTATGACTCCTGGCTGAGCAGCACTTAGTTCACTGCGTGGATCTGCTGTGTCCCAGCAGGATACAGGATGCAAGGCAGAAAACAAACACCCTATCAAAACAAATCGCTCCACTTCACCTGCTTCTCTTTTCAAAGGAAGAACTGAAAGACCCACTAGTATGTGAACCAGTATTAGTCATATTCCTTATGGCATCACTGCAAAGTGCCAGGAAAAGACCTTGCCAAGAGAATAGCTCCACTCATACTTCAGCTTCTTTGCAGTAAACTAGAGCAAAGTGAAATATTTGATGAGAAAGTTTTAAAACATCTGCAGCGAAGGAGGGCAATGGGCAGAAATCTTCCCAGCTCACTGCTTTGTCTATTTTAAAAGCCATCAAACCAGGGTAATTTAATTAGAAATAATTAAAATCAGTATCACAGAGTTTCTCAAGAACTGACTAATGAATTTGTGGTAAGTTTCATCTTCACATTTTGGAAGAAATCTTCTAGTAACATAATATGAATAGAGAACGTGGAGCAGAAAACCAAAAATAAAAACGCCTCCTCCCAAAAGAAAGACAACAAACAATGCAATGGCAGCAATGCAGCCCCAGAGTGCCAACAGAGTTATTTCCTCAAACCTGACCTAG
This sequence comes from Dasyornis broadbenti, assembly GCA_013397935.1. Classification (NCBI taxonomy): domain Eukaryota; kingdom Metazoa; phylum Chordata; class Aves; order Passeriformes; family Dasyornithidae; genus Dasyornis; species Dasyornis broadbenti. The sequence continues at coordinate 1,363,437 of VZRN01005523.1, forward strand.
AGCATATGAACCACTTCAGAGCATACATTCTGTCACCAGAACACAATGGAAAACATTGGATTTTTTTATTTAGGCTATTAAACAGAGGGCAGTTGCAACAGTGATTTTGTTCAAGTAATCACTGCATTCTTAGGATTCCACTTAATTTATTTTATGCAAAATCCAGAAAGCAGCAGTGTCTTTAAACCAGGAATGATACTCTTAATATACAACTGTTAACTCAAGCAGGAAAAACTGTGTATAGCAAGTGTGCTAGCACTCACCCCACCTAACTTATCCTTTTGGCATTTCTACAGGGACTATTCAAATATCTCTCTGCATTCCCACCATCTGGCCTGAAACTTACTTGATTCCAGGACGTGCTCCAGCTCTTCAGGGGGAACAAATTTCTCCCACTCATGTGTTCCTTCTGGTACAATGCCCATTATTTTTTCTGCAACCACAATTCCCAGGACATAGGACAATTGTGTTTTATTGATTGTTGTAATGAATAAAGAACCTTCGGGCTAATTAAAATATTAAAATGTTCAATTAGAAGAATATTTAATTTTTTAAAATTGTAAATTTAGTCACATTAAGACACATAATTTGTCTATGTCAAAGTCTACACAATGCAAAAGTAAGAAGTAATTTAATCCCAGGATAGATATTTATGAGCACAGCATTTTAGTACAAGAAAGAATATAATGTTCTAACAGTACGACTCAGGAATCTTCAAAGAATCAACATAATCAGGTCTTGGGTGGCCTAAAAAGTATTTCCTAGCCCAAAGAACACCTAGAAAAGTCACTTATAATGTTTCCTGCCCAGGAAATGGATAAATAAAAAGTATTAAAGCATATACAATATCTATTGTAAACAAAAAAATAATAAAACAAAAAAACCCAAACAACAACAACAAAAAAAAACCCCAAAAACCGCTTTTTTAATTGAAACCAAAGTAAAATCTAAAATGCTTCCTTAATTTTTGAGACTGCTGAATGCCATGCCGTGCTTGTTTTAATAATTACATGGACAAAGAAACAAAGCCAGAAACAAATTCTATGTCTTTAAAGGACTGTTTGTTAGAAATAAGGGATAATTTCTTTGTCCCTAGCAGGTGAAGAATTAGTAGTGCATTCCATTGAAATAATTTGTATTTCTTCTGATGACCAGAAAGATAAAGAGATTAAAGAAAAGCTGCCACTTGTGTGCTGAGCCTACCATTCTTCTTTGCAAATGAACTAATATCAAGATGAGTAACAACCTGATTATCTTCAAAGCCTACTAGGAACCTTTAAAAGCAATCCAGGATCTTATCTGATGTTATGCTAATGCTGGAATAAAATCTTGTGTTAGAAATATCATTACAGAGTTCCCACACAGTCTGAGGCACAGCTGTCCATCAACAGCAGCACTGTCACATTTTGTCTCACCTGAGTGAAATCAGATGCAACCAGATTTCTTAAGGTCCTGACGCAATGCAACCCTGCAATGCTAGGTAATGCCCTAACACTTTTCTAAGGCTGAGCTAGGGAAATAAATTTCCCCTAACTTTAGTTACTGAAGTTGGGAAGATGTATTTGCATCATGGAGAAGAATGGAAGGCACTTCTAGAATGTGCTTCTGACTTAGCGGAGAAATGTGTGCAGATGTGTTTTCACACTCCTTTTAAAAAGCCACAATAACAAAAGAGAATAAAAATTCCCAATAATGAAAGCAAAAACTGTCTTACCTTTAACACCTGAGAGCAACACTTGATAAACATTTCAAGGTCAGCCACATGCTCCACTACTTCAGAAGCTACAATTACATCAAAGGTTTCCATAGACTCTTCCACAATCTCCTCCAGTGAACTGGACTTGTACTGTATTCTCTTGGCCAGCACCGGATCAAATGACTTGTGCCGATCTGCTATTCTAATGTTGTCCTCCACAGGATCAATTCCAGTAACTGAAGCTCCCAGCCTACCTAAAGGCTAATAAAAAAGAGTGCAATTTATTCTCTGCATGAAAACAATTTACTTAAAGGTTTCTGAAACTTTGCAATGTGCATACAAGATGCAGAAAGCATCCACCAGAGAACAAAATAACAGTAAATTATGAGCTCCAATCTGGCAGTTTTATTTTAATGTTTATTAAAGCAAAAACACCCTCAGATTTGGGAGAGGTGGTGTTAATTTTCTATGTTATAGTCCAGAAAATTATATACTGGACTATACACACATGTAAATTGTCTTTTAGAATAATTTGTTCTGAATCCATTTTGTTACACCAAATAAAGATTTATTCCACTACTGCTCTCTGATAAAGGAAAAACAAAGGGGGAAAATCAACACAGTAATTAAAGGGAGGAAAACAATGCCATATTTAATTACTGTCATTACTTTCTTCAACATCCACCTGTAATGGTAAATCCTCATATCTTTTTAATGGTTACTTAATATATGATTATCTCTGGGACTTTCTCACTGCTGAGAACTAAACACTGATGTTTACTAGGATAGCATCAGCCTTGGCTGTCACTCAGGTTTCTCCAGTGTCTTCTTACTCCAAGGTTAACACCTTAGTCATCACCTCTTTTGAAACTGAAACAGGCTGCAGAACATGACCACATGTATGATATTCCAACCTGAAATTCACCAGTTGTTCAGCCTGAGAAGGTGATGCAGCACACCAGTTTTGCGAGCATTGTTGGAGAGACCCCTCTCACAAGACTACAAGATTTTGCTCAAAAGATGGAAAAAAAAGAAAGAAAACATAGGAGAAATCCAGGTCCCTCTGTAACACCTCACTTCAGATGCTGATGAAGTTCCCAGAGTATGTCAGCCAGATCTGTAACCCTAAATTCACAAACCATTCCTAGTCTATTGATGGGGCACACCAGTGTTCAGAGTCTGTGTGTTCCACCACAAACAGTAATTTCTCAGTCCCAAGTTTGTGCAGACTTCTCCAGAAGCAGCTGTAGCATCAGCGCCCATACCACAGGAATCTCTACTGACACAGGAGAGGTATGTCTTGGGTGCTTGATGTTATTCCATGCATTTCCCATGAGAAAATCAAATCAAAGGTGAGAATCCCCACCCCCATATAAAAATGGAAGATAAGCAATTCAAAGAAATGAATGCATAAGAACAAGTTTATAACAGAAATTACTTATTTGCTAACAACAATGTCATGATTCCAAATATTCTTGCCTAGACTCATAAAGTAAAGAAAGAAAAATAAAGAAAGAAATACTCAAGGACTTTTTAATCCTTCTTCCCCTCTTCTTTTCTTTACAGTGCTTGAAATCTTGTTTTCCTGATGAACCTCAGAATTTTAAAATTTCTCATTACCAACTCCCTCATTCCCTGTAAACCACCACCACTATGCTAACCAAATACTCTGTGGGCTTTGTAAGAGTGCACTGCCCTCTACTCAGTAACTAATATAGAAAAGGAAAGGTCCTCCTTGGAGGACCAGAAATTAAGCAGTGTAATTAGTGCAACAATTCAAATACCTTGCACGCTTTTCAACAAGAAAACACAGAGTTCACTGTTTCTTACCTCACTCAGCAGTCCTCCACCGCAGCCCACATCAAGAATCTTGATTCCAGAAAGTGGATTTCCCAGATGATAATTACTAGTCATGCTCAACAGAGTATCTCTGAAAGAAAAGGGGTGTGATTAAGGTCTAACCCACAAGGTGCTTTAGTAGATGCAATATGTAGTTATCTTAAGTACTGGTTATTGGTTTTCTTTTACAATATTTTCTGAGGTTATGCAGAAATAGTACATATAAAAACAACCTGTCTTCAAAATCGTACCTAATAAATGGCACTCTAATATCATTCATAGAATGAAGGGCTGCATATTCTCCTTCTTCATCCCACCACTTATGTGCAAGGAGTTGGAATTTTTTCACTTCTTTTGAGTCTACTGATGAGTGTGAAGTGCTTAAAGGTCTCTTCACAGTGAACCTAAATAATGAAAGCTGAATGTCATTAAACCAATACCAATATTTCATGTTAACTGAAATATGGGAAAAACCAATACTGCATCAGCAAATGCAAAAATATGAAACTCATGTTTCTTTAGAGACTCGAGTTATACTTGTTTAGTAGCATACAAATATTGTACACTGTATGGGTAACGTATCTTCCCAAACAGACGGGCTGCATGTCTGTAATTTTTAAGTTGGTAATTAGCAAAACAAGAATAGGCCACACCAAACACTTAAACGTGTAATATATAAAAACAGCTCCACTGTCATGAAGTCAAAATAAATTGTTACAGAAAAGGGTAGTCCTTACCACACAGGGTTATTTTAGATACAATACTTACATGCTGCTTTTCATTTCAATCAGAGAGATAGGCAAGGTACTAATGGATTTCAGTTGTATTTTCCTATTGCAGTCCTGAAGGATATCTCTCAGACCTGTCTGAAAAGACAGATCAGCATGGTCATCTGCATAAATGAAAGACAACTGAATGAAAAACATCAGCTTTACAAGAACTCAGCAGCAAAACATATAGTAACAGTGCTGCTCTAACACAATACCAACCATGCAAATCTTTGGACTCACCATTGTTCTCAGGGAGTTGGGAATTAAATAAAAGAATGCATGCTACTTCACCACCCCAGTACTTCTCAAATTATGTACATGTTTCAGAGACTGAATGGAAGGAGCTTTTTACGCAACTGAAATGTTTCAGTTAGTGTGAATTTCCCCAAAATGTTTACTTTGGCCATAAGCTGTGCACACACAGAAACACAGACTTAGCAGCAGTGGGTTTATTATGTGTTGGAATGAGATACACAGCTGCACACTCATTCTGCATGGTTCGAACTGATACGGAAACCTAAGCAAAAACACCCTCACGAACAGTGCGCAGACAGGCTAGGAACACTGTCCTGCAAGTGTTCTCCATTCCTGTTTAGCCGACGCAGAGCTCTCCGTAACACAGCGAACACTCGCTCACATCCAGCTGCTGCCTGGTCACCAACAGCGCCCGAATCCCAGCAATGCCTCACTGCACCCAGAGTAAACCACCCCCTGAAGATTATTTCAGGCCGCAGTGAGCGATGGAGCGATCTAGACACCTCTGGACTGCTAAGGAGGCGGCAGGGGAACACCACCTTCCCGACGGGCCGGCACTGGGCCGGCTGAGTAGGCCAGGGGTGCCATGGGACGCAGCCAGGATCTGCCAGACACACGCTCGGAGCCGGCGGCGGCGGGAGGTGTACGGGGCCCGGCTGTGGGGGAGCCGGCGAAGCTCAGTTCCGTTATGCAGCCTCTGCCGCCGGCCGCGCCGGGGCCCTCCCGCCCCCTCTCCCGCGCCCGCCCAGCGCCCGCTCANACGCGGCTGAAAGCTCGGGCTGCCCCGCAGCCCCACATCGCCGCGGCCGCCGCCGCTCTCGCCCCGCCCCGGTCCGCGACCGGCGGTGCCGGGTGCCTCGCGGGGCGGGCGCCGGGAAGGTTCCGTACGGCGCTGGGGCCGGTGCGAATGCCAGCTCCTTCGGTGGCACTCGCCGCCAGGGCTTCACCTGGAGCAACTCTGCTTAAATGTGTGCCCCTCTACTCCTGGATCCTTCCGTGTCTTGGAACACGAATAGACTCGTGAGCAAAGGCTCTTTCGCATGACACAGCGACGCGCCCACAGCTTTCAGTCCGTGTCATTGCCAAGGAACACACCGGACTTGCAGGGGACGGCACAAAGTACAAGACGACTCGCTTCGGGGCAGGCTTAGGAGGGCAGCGATCCCCGCAGCCGGCAGTACGCCGCTGCGGCCTGGAGCAGAAGCCATGGGCTTCAACATGGCAGGGCCTGACGCAGGCTCCCGAGGGCTTCCTTTTGGGAACCATTCAAGCTGGCTTGCTGCTGCCTCTGTCAGAGGCTGCCGTGTCACGGGTTGCGGACCAAGCCCAGGCTGTGGCCCAGGAAGGAGAAGGCTGCGCTCCCTGCTCCCTCGCAGGCGCTGCTGCTCAGGGCCCCGAACTGAGGTTCAGGTGAGCAGCCCTGGCAGTTCAGGGCTGACACACACAGGGAGCCCTCTCCCCTAGTGTGAGCTCCAGCATTTTCAAATCCCCGTGGTGAGCTAGTTTAACATGCTTAAAATGGAAAAGAATTAAGCCAGTTTTTAAAAAGATTAGTTTTCTGACACTTTATTGAGCTGCAGGTCCAACTGTGGAGTTCAATCCGCACCTCACAACAAGAAAGCCCAGTGAAAACCAAAGCTGGCTAGAAGGGAACAGTGCAGAGCCAGGCAAAGATAAGCTGTGAAAGCAGAGCTGACAGCACTCCCGTGCTTGCCAGGCAGATGATCACAGGCTGGCTTCCATGCCCGGCTGTGCGGACACTGGCATCCACACGTAGGAGGCACTGGCTGCACAAAGCCAAGGGCAAGAGCATGCTCCAGGCTGCAGGAAGTTTGTAACAGTATAACCTGTCCTGGTTTGACTTTCTCTTCCCTCTAGTGCCAGGCTGCTTTATTAACTGACCTTGCTTGGTGCTACAACCCTCACTGCTTGAAATCTTCCTGTTTACAGGTCTCCTGTAAATACAGGATCATTCAGGTAGTAGTTAAAACTTTGGATTTTTTTTTTTTTTCTTTTTAAAGCTAAATAAGGACTGCTGCAAGAGCTTAAAAAAGCTTGTCTTGACAACAATTAAATATACAGCAAACCTGCTTAGTATGTACCTGCCTCACTTCTCTACTCACCTGCTTTCTATCCAACAAAGCTCACGGTGCACCAGAGTTAAGAGTCATTAATAACACCTCAGAGCTACTGAAAAAACCAAAGGTCCAAGAAATCTTTTATGCTAGGATAGACTCCTTAAGAGACATAACTAAGCCTTTCTTCAAATCACGTATCTGCATATTATTCAACTTGTTACTTGTCATTTAGCAAAGCAAACGCAAAAGCTGAGTGAGAGAGCCAAACCTTACGTTGCCATTGCTTTTATATTTGTGATTTTTAAAATCAGTTACAAGCAATTAAATACATGCACACTGGCAAGTATTCTACCTAACAGGATAAGCTCGTTTCAAACTAGAAGTAGCTATTCCATGAGGCAGAGCCTCAAAGACAGAACAGAGTCTTTGTTATTGTGCCATATTTCAAAACATGTAGAGTTGCTCAATCTTTAAAGTCAGAATATGTTACCCAACTACTCCTTTTTGGCCTATCCACAGCCACAGCTAATTCTTGCTCTTCAATGGTGTAGCAGACACCTTGGGGCACATACTGACATTGGCTTGGTTGTATTCATCTTCAGAACAATTTGCATGGAAATCATTGTTCATTCGATTCCACACCATCCCTTATTTATTAAAAATATTTTCAAAGGAAATGCCTCCAAATGTCATGGTGCTGCATGACATTCAAAATCCTATGTATTGCTTTCCTGTAGTGCACTGAAAAGTGTTTGCAGTGTTCATTTTAAAATGATACATTCCCATTTTTGTATGTATTTGCACATTTTAGGATCACTTCAGATACATGGAATTAGAAGAGCTGTTGTTGTTGTAGCCTTTTCTGGTGAAAGACATTCCTAAGGGAGTTTCCAAAGCCCAAAGAAGTCTAATGTACATGATGCTGACAAGAGTACCAACATGTACTTGATTATTGAGTGATGAGTAGGCCGTTATAGTAAGATTTCTGAAACAGTTAAATACAGAGATCGTATGCTCTTTTTATTGGCATACAGTCACTACCCATATAAGTGCATTTGTGTCAAAAAAATAATTTTCATATTTACAGGAAGTGACAGAATTCCAGTTGTTGGCAGAGTATATAAAGCTTTTCATACACAATCTTTTTTTATTATTAGACAGAGAATATAAAATCTGAACTGAAAATCAAATTCAATGCATCCTGGAAACTGTATTCCTCAACAGCTTTTCTTAAGCTTATTTCTAGTTTCTTTCTCTCTCACAAGACATCCTTCTAGGACATCAGAACTGTTATGCTACCTACTTTTCAAAAATTCCTCATCTTACCCAGAGCCAAGAGTGTAGTGAGATTGGATCAATATATCGCTACCTATATCCCTACCAATGCAAGTAAAAGTCGTGTGTTGTAAATTATGCCTTATTTTGCTAACAAATATGACTGCTTACTCTGTGTGAAAGGATATACTTGAGGGGGTGTTATAATTTATAACTGATTATTTAGCTGTAACAGTGTTTTGATAAACATGCATGTATTCACTAGCCATTAGCTTGCTTATTAAACACATAGTTAAAATGTGTTTCTTTGCACTGAAGCAGTTTATTTCTGCATCTTATTTATGAAAAAATTACAGTGGAAAAAAGCTGCATAGCTGAATTCTGATTTAGTTAAATGGATTCATCTGTTCATGAAGACATACTTTGCAAGTTGCCTGTACTAGTATAATTTTTTTTTAGAAGATACAGCCAATCAAAGAGAAATTACTTTGATGTTAAGCCTTTTACCTTTTTCTCAACTGGTGTCATACCAGCCCTTTTTAGGCTCAGATCTCTCCCTGAATTAAGTTCTTCTGTAACAGTCACTGGTCTAGAGTTGGATATTGTTGGTTTGTTTTTTTAACCTGTATTATTTCACAATCTTGTTTCTAACAGCAATAGACAATTTCCTTAAGTAGGTAATCAGTGACCTCTTTTACTTTATGGTAATATTAAAATAAAAAATTTAGTGACATTGCTAATACATACATGTATTAGCTTTACAGGAGTCACAGTTCTTGTAACACTAAGAAAAAGAATCAGCTTTAATACTCACTACACATTTAATGAATGTGCCAAAATGTAAAGTTAATCTATTGTCAGTTTTCCAGTGTGTACTGAGTGACATTTATAAATGTATTCCATAAAAACATCTAAAATTCTGAGACGTGTGTAATATCCCTGAACATCCAAATATCTCTCTCAAAACTGGGTGAGGAATATAGTTCCAGAGCTCAACACTGCCACATGAGATCAGTTAGTCCCATATATTATTCCTAATGGGGTTCAGTCTGTTTAAGTATAGCTTGTATTACAGTGATCCATATTTTACACACACAGCTTATAGTACTTGCTAGACCAAAAAAAAAAGTTATTAAAAATCTATTACACATGTATAAAGAAAAATAAGATGTCTTTTCTCTGTTCTTCCACACCCTCAATAAAGTAATCTCATCATGTCTATGGATTACATATTCTGACAAGTGTTTCATGTTAAATCTTTTTCAAGTACTTCAAAAATTTCTTATACCAAAAAAGCTGCCTTTTTCTTTTTTTTAAGTACTTTCTACAATTTAACACAAAATTCAGGTGCAAGAATTTTAAACAAAAAATGAACTAAAGAGCTTTATTGACATCACAGTACATTCAATAGTAATTTTAAGAACATTACAGCTGAAAGAGAATGGCCTGTTTTATAGTCTTAATAAGCACTACCGTTCTTGAAAAAATGTAATACAAAGAAATCCTATTAGGTATTTAATTCTGAGCAGCATTTGGAAAAAATACACCTATTTACAGATAAAAAAGGGATTCTGGTTTCACCTACATAGCCACAATGTGCCTCTATAATGAGACAAGCCTTTTATAACTCATGGAATTTTTAAACATCATAGCACTGGTGCCATAAATTCCTCAGCGTTTACGACGAAGAGGAGTTGCTGATCTGAAAAATAAAGGAAAAGGGGGAAAAAGTTAATTGGAAAAAATAAAAGACCCCCAAACCCACACACACTTTAGGCTTAGTAATTAATAGTTTTAAAAGATTTTCCAAAGTTACTTTTGCCTAAGACAAAAAGTTTAATAAATACCATACTTTATTTAAAAAGTTCATATGCCGTACACATGAAGAAGAATATAAAAAAACTTTTTAAAAGTCAGACAAAATACTTTAAAAGTATACTACCTTGATCGTGACTTAGACTTGTGTTTGCGGCTTGCCTTCTTACCAGACCTTTGAGATTTCTCCATGGAGCATGACCGAATATGCTTCGATTTCTTAGCCTTCTTTTCTTTACTGCTTCCTGGTGATTCAGAACTACTCCTTGCACTAGATTCAGAGCCTGATCGTTTTTTGCTATCTTTGGTAGTAATTTTTTTGCTTTCTTGTCTGGAATCCTGTCTTATTATTTTCACACATATTGAATCACTGCGAGAGAAAGTTCTTTCACTGTCTCTTTTTCTCTTTAATCTACTGTCGTCATGATTGCCAGCCTTACTTTCTTTTTCCTCTTTTTTGGTCTTATCTTTTCTTTTTTCCTGATCTCTCTCCCTTTCTCTGTTCTTTTTTCTGTCTTTATCTACACCTCCACCCTGCTCCTTCTTCCTTTCTTGATCTTTACCCTCACTTTTATGTTTGTGCCTATTTCCAGTAGGGCTTCTACGCTGGTCTTCGGCTTTACGTCTGTCCCTGCTCCTGCTGCGGCTTGCACGGTTGGCTCGCCGGTCTCTTGAGCGGCTGCCGCTTCTACGTCTATCCCAGCTTCTCTCTCTCGAAGGACTCCGATTTCTCCGCCTCTCTCCTCTTTCAGCACTGTGATTTCTACTAGATCTTCTCCTTTCCCTTATTTTCTCCCTGCTCCTACTCCTCTCTCTCCTGTTTCTGTGGGAGTAACTCCTGCTTCTACTGCGCCTAACCTTATGTGATGGCGTCCTACTACGACTGTGTCTCTTCTTCCTTTTGGGAGAGGAAGAACGCGAAGAGCTGCGACTACTACCTGAGCTAGTGCTATAGGATGAACTGGATACTGTGCTGCTACTGCTGCTGCTCCTGCTATTGCTGCTGCTGCTACCACTGCTAGAACTTCTTGACCTACTCCTTCCTGTCCTCTCTTTACCCTCTTTCTTCAGTTCTATGTCAGGTGCGATTGCATTCGGAGATCTTTTCTTTTCATGAACCATGTCTGCTTCAATTTCTTTTGCCTCCTGTGATGCTAAGTTACTGTTTTGTTCTTTGTTGATAAATTCATTCATCTCTTTTGAAACTTTTTCATTTTGTAGCTTTTCTTCTGAAAAAAAGAAGTACACAGAAGAAAAAATGCAATTAATTTGGAGCAGTATGTCAGTAATTTCCACACCATTACTTTGACAAAACCAAATTTCCAAGCACCTTTCATAATACTTATAATTAAAACACTGCCACCATACCAACTACTTACCACACCACTCATTTTTTACCTTGTAATTCTAGAAAAATTATCCTCTTGGTTTAGAAAAAGTGTAGAGCCCAGACATTTGTAGCAGTTATTGATGTTATTTCATGTGTTAGTGCTTTAAGATAAAGTTCTCAAACAAATATCCTGGAACACCGGAACTCCTGAATTCATCTACACACAAGACCTTTTCCTTTTGCAACCTTTCTACACACCTGATTCTCCCCTTCTCCTTCCTACAACACTCCTTTAGAAGTACTGATGCTTCCTTACTGCCGTTCTTCCAGCCCCATTCATCTGGGTTTGAGGATTACTGTTCGGTCTGAAGAAGCTGTATTTCTCACATAGTGAGAGCCTCAGAGCATTTTCCAGAGGTTTCCAAAATAAAAATTATTTCTATTCAACCTAGGATCCTTTGTATTACTGGCCAACTTTATCTCCCCATTTTTAATTGAACCCAGAGAAAATAACTGACATATAACATTTTTAGCCCTAAATTGGCCTTTTGATGTGGGCCATCATTTCCTGAGTTAATTTACAGAATAAAACTGCATCCAGAAACCCAGAATTATCCAAATGGCAGCCAATGGTCAAATTTAAACCAGAAAACAATTCCAGCTAGTCCCTGAGTTATAAGGCAGTACAGGCAAAAGCTGTATAGATATATTAGCTATATTAGAAGATGCTGTATTGTCCATCAGAAATCTTCTGTCTTTCCAAAACGCTGCTACAAATGAGACTCTGCATTAGCATTCTTCAGTATTTTGGATATGTAGAATCAGCTGCTTTACACTCTATATTTGCATTTCTGCAAACAGTCCCACAGAGATGTCTCCACGCTGACATCTGGCTGCCTGCACTAGGAAGACAGAGGTCACAGGCCACCACTCAGTTACTCTCCATATGGCTATCCTTTTATGCATACATCTTAAAATACTCAGAGAGACAGGAATATTAAGAAAACCAAAAGTTTAGCTAATCCAGCCTTTTATTAAAAGCTCCATATGTCTTATTTTCAGGCTTTTAAATAAAAAGTTAAAGGAGGAAACCATCAATTTTAAGTTCTATTGTAATAGCACTTCCTCCTCCAGCCTATGAATTTGGTTCATGACTTCTTAACATTGCATCCATCTCTAGACAGCTCTCCACCACTGAGAGGTGACTGTGCTACCCTTCTGACCTACATTATTGGTACAAAAGGACAAACCTTACCTTGTACAGAGAAGCAGAAGTACATCACAGGTTTTGGGGTTTTTTTTTGTTTTAATTAAAAATAACATTATTTAAAAATTTAGCTTTGCATTTTTTGGCCTAAAACATGTTTCTTTGCCATCATTTACAAATACTAAGTAGTAAAGTCCATATACAGCAGCACAGTAAGAAGACATTATTGACATGATTTACATTATTTACCTTCTAGCTGTTTTTCTAGTAGTAGTTGCTGTTCTCTCTCTTTTCGCCAAAACGCTTCCTGTTTTTGCCTTATTCTGTGTCGTAATTCCTCATCATCAGTATCAGATGATTCAGAGCCTCTGTCACTCCTCTCATCTTCACTGTCTCCTGATCCATAACCACCCAGTCCACCTGCGTGCATAAAGTCCAGTCTATCACGAGGAAAGATTAAGCTTTGTTCTTAATACTTCTGTGAGGCAAAGAGGAGAGTAACATTGCCCTTCTTTCACTTCCTCGTCTCTGAAGAAGTCACTTTATTCTGGTAAGTGCCAGTGTTGTTTGCCAGTGTGTTCAAGGCCCCCGTATCTGCATTGATGCTCACTGTCTGGTTCTACTCCTTCTGGAACAGCTCGTCTATTTTCAGCAAGCAACCACTGTGACCATGGTACTTTTTTCCATATTATGGAAAGGCAAAAAAGCTCCCTGTGGAGATTGTAAGAGTGCCTGCCTCTGTATCAGCAACTGGACAGAAAATGCCTGGGATCTTTCCCAGAAGACATCCCTGAAATGACTTCAGCTGCCTCCATAGTCCAAGGCAACAGAAATTCTGAATGCTGTATCAATTTTCCATATGATTTAGCAAACACTGCATTTCGAAAGATATGGAGATAGAATAGAAACAGACTTTCTTCTCCCCCAGAGATATTAGTAACTACTAATAGGACTGATTAGGATAAAGTCAATTTAAACACCTGACATGGATTTCTTTCCATCTGAAGTCCTTAGGATATTTACTGAGTTAGTTTTGAAATGTGAATACTTCTGATGATAACATTCAATTTAATTCATCAATATTCCATGTAATGAACATATAACTGATCACTGACACTACTGTAGTACGCTTTAGATGATAAAAATCATGTTGGGAAAAATCTCTTGCAGTTGTGTCTCAAGCTGGAATTTCAATCTCTCTTTCCTGTGTTGTTTCTGGTAGTATATGATATGGGAGCCTTTCTGCTTATGAAGCTTTTCAACAGAATAATAATTACAAAGATTATAATAATTTTATTTATAGACTTTCACATTACTCTTCTATCAACCTCTGGTTTGGATGGATCAAAATAGAAGAAAAATACGAAATAGTGTTCCTCTCTTTGAAGTCTGCAGTGTGCTTCTGAAACTATCGTACGTTGAGAAGTATATTTAAGATTTTTACATATTTTCAAAATTAGGGCAAGGTTCTCATATACTAAATCACACTGCCTAGTCCTTTACTCCAGCAACTATCCCACTTACATATCAGTAGGATCACCTGTGGAACAAACAAAGGTGCTGATAATCACAAAGTTATCAGAAAGTGACCTATACTCCCAGGCAATTAAAATCCAGTTTCAAAATGCAATTTCTAGAAATGCAAGGCAAAAGTGAAACTCCCCCTTTAAGCCCTCTCAAAAATAAGGAACATACTTACCGAGTCCAGTGAGGGAAGCCAGTGCACTGGACTGTGCCAGCTGTTTTGCAGGAGCTTTGTATCACATCAACAACAGGAACAACATGTTAACACAAATAGCCACGATTTCATAGTCATGAGTCTATGGTATTGTTAAATCTACTACTATTGCTGTTCTTTGGAGGGAGAGAAGAAACATTAAAAACGCATCATCCATTTAAAACGAATTCTAGATTTTCTGACCATGAAGATTTAGAATTTAACTGCAAATTAACAGTGAACAGAAAAAACCAAATATAAATCACTTTCCAAGTTACAGCATCTGCACATAATTTTCAACTTCAGTAGTTACATACTTAGATTAACTCTGTTATGTTAAAATAATCTGTTCTGTAAGTACAATGCATGTTAACAGTGAAAGCAAATTAATTACTAATTGAGGACTCAAAGTTCATCTCTTTTCACTTCTGAACAGCTTTGAGATAAAGATGATAGTAGTAAGAAACAGCTACAACTCAAGAGCCATTGACACAGGTACCATTTTAACTGAAATGAATTGTATGAAAAAAATGGAATAACTCAAGTAACTCACAATACACTGCACAGGACGACAGTACATGATTACTGGATTTGAACTCTACCAAGTTGGATGCATTATACTGGAATTGTTCTTGAGGGAGAACTATGGAGGTTAAATGTTCTAGAGACATGCAAATACAAAATTTTCGCAGAAAGTACTAAAAAGAAAAAAACCCTAAAACCCGGCATACCTTTAGTCGCTTTACGGTGAACATCTTTGGCCACATAATAGATTTCTTCATTTGTGACATCTAAGAGAATCTCTGTCAGCAGCATTTTTGTCAGCATCATCTGAAGAAAATTGCATATACAGTTAAAGGCCAAAACATCTTGAATAAATGCTGCATTCAAATTATACCTATACAGCTTCACTTCTTTTAAAGACTATGAAAGTGGTTTCCTGCACATTTCATTCAATGACTTCTTTCAAGAGACATGACTGAAAACCCAAAGATTGAAACTGTTTAAATGTGACCTGATTTCACAACTTCCAAGTTTGTATTTTGACTGTGAACTGCATCTGTATGTATAGCACACAGCTACCCAGGGCACTGATCCTAACAGCTAAGATGATATAACAAATGAATATGTAAATCAGAAATGTACATAGACTGATTCCAATTATTCTTTCAAAAAATAAAGAGCACATTTCTCAGTGGTGGTATGCTGCCTGTAAATATCATCAGAGGTTACTTATATAACATTTTATTACTCAATATTTACTACAAAAAATTCAATAGTGGTAGCTAGTTCTCCAAGTCGTTTATATCTGGCCACATGCTCTACAAAAATGTATTCATCAAATCTAGTAAAATTCAGGGCCTTAATTAACAAGGATTCAGTTGTAAAATTTGCATTCAACTGTGATTTCAAAGTATGAAGGTTCTGCAGACACAGTGAAACTCTTGCTAATCTAGTATTCTTACAAGGAAGTGCCAGAAACCAAAATCCATTTCTTAAATTCCCTTTCACAGGAACTGAGGTTGAAGCACAGATTTGAGATGGGTGCATTTAATCACTAAAAGTTTTCAGAAATTTGGTAAGTGAAGCAAAACTATAGAATTAATAAAGATCAATGTGAAGACTACAGTCATTACATTCTTTCACTGATGTGCTAAGTATGAGTTATAGAACCTTTATTCTTGCTCCTATGAGAAAGACAGCATTATGAAGAGACATGCAAATATAACCCTGCTTTACTGTACAGTGCATACTGTACCTCTGACAGTATCAGGCATAGAAAAAGTGATTTGCTTTGATATGCCCAGAAAATATGAGCAATTAAACAGAAATACTTAGTGAGAACTACATTATTATATACCATTTGATACTCTTTTTCTTCTTCTGTCATTTCTGGTTCACTTTGCTCCTCTTGAGGAGCTGGGGATGGACTCCTGCTGATTTTCCCAACACTTACAGCTTCTGTGTTTTCAGCATCTTCATCTTCCTCATCACTGTCCTACAAGAACGGCATCATACATTTCAGGAAAAACTTAAACTCCTTAGTTTCTATTTGCAATAGTCAACTTCATTCACTTTGTACTGAAATCTGTATTTCAGTTATCATAAAACCATTTAGTTCTCCCTTCCTAAAAAACACACAGGTACCTCTACCCAAACAAGCTAAGAAAATGCTCAGTTGTCAGTTCCATGCCAGATACGTACTTTGAACTGTTAACTGCTAAAGTGAAGGCAATGCAAGGTTTCCTAAATTGGCTCAGTTTAGCAAATACAGGTATTTGAATTTTTTCAGCTGCTGATTTAGAATTCTGACTTTCAAAGGCTCTGTACATTCAAAAAAAAAAAAAAGCCATTTTTATCCTTGTTTTTTTGCTACTACAGATCAAATTATATACTTCTACCTCTTAGCCATTAAAAACTTCAAAACATCAAGTAATTATCAACACAGCAGCAGCTTGACCTTACTTAGGGTAAAAAAAAAACCAACGAAGTAACCAGGAACACAGTCTCTTCTTTGAAGAGACTAAAAAGTTGTTACCTTTCAAGAAATACAAACCTGAGCAAAAAACAAACCCTTCTACTTACAAATTTACTTTTCTGAGGTAACCGTGGGCCATCCCCTTCTTCAGCCTCCTCACTTTCCTTTTTTTCTTTTTTAGACATCTGTGAACGTTGTTGTTCCATTCTCTCTTTTTCCAATTTTTTCTGTTTTTCTCGTTCCATCTTTTCCAGGCCCTCACGAATCCAGGCAGGCAGAGTTCTACGTTTCACAGCATCTATATAAACAAGGTTTACAGTTTCGCAAGATGAAAAAGCCTTCCCCCCAAAAAAGGAACAAAAAAATCCCCCCAAAAAGAAGGAAACCCCCCACCCCCATCAAAACAAGTCCCACATCGGATTGTGGCGAAAAAACCATTTAAAAATGGCTTTTTCTTTCCCTGCTCTTTTACTTTCTATTAACAAGAAAGAAGTCTTCAAATTTTGCAATTCTCTATAAAACACAGCTTTTACATTTTTTCATTAAGGAGTGGTTAACATGTACCAATCTGTGGAGGCTCCTGCTTCACAGGCATCGCAATAGGTGAACGCTGTCGATCTCTGAATGAAGGTCTTTCCCTTCGATTTTGAGTAGGTGCAGGAGGTGCTGGAGGACCTGGTGGCCCTGGTGGTCCTGGCTGCCAATAAGGTGGATGAAATCCACCTTGAGGTGGACCAAAAGCAGCCCCATGCTGAAAGAGTAATGCAGTTTATTTTTCTTCACATGGTAACACTAAATGCAGCATGTGAGCAAGTCGGTCTACAAAAATCCATGCAAGTAGGAATCCACGATTTCTACGCTAGTGAGATTTCTCAATCTCTTTTACTGTGGTCCCCAAGAAACACAGTTTCCTTTAAATATTTAATTACTAAACTTAGATTTGAGCAGGGATACTTAACAAACCTGAAAGGGCTGCAACCAATCTCCTTTCACATTGTGCTAAACACTAAGCCCTATAATCGCCATCTATCTCCATCAGATCCGTGCCAGCTTAGCATCAGAGCATGCAGTTAAATGAAGAGTATATAAAACTAAGATTTAAAAGTCTACCTATGTTAGCAGTCTTTTAACTACAGCATGAGAACAAAAATTTAAAGTTCAGCCTTTTATTACATAAGAATTTTGCACTGTGCACTTTCCAGTAATCCTCTACATAGCTTATTAATATGGCTGATTAAAATATTAAATGCATAAATATGCAACTTTAGTACAGATCCTGGGTTCTGGGCAAGCTGTATATAATCCAAAACTCATAAGTCTTGAGGCATACATGAGGAGTTTTTTGTTTTAATATTTCCTGCCTGGAAGTGCCTAATGAAACTATTTAAGAAAAGTGTTTAGGAAAAAGGATATAGCATCAAATATTCTACTGAGTATTTAAGTCACTAGTGCTGAAGCACTCTCCACTACAATTTCAGGTTAAGCATCTACCTTTCATTCACTGCAAAACAAGCTTTCTGTAGTATTTAGAGAAGCTAATTTAAAGAGTTTATTCCATGACAGTAAACAAAGAAAATTATAATAAACTCATGTACTGGAAAATTATTGATTCACTACTTAACAATACTGTTGAACAAGAGAATTGTAAGAGAAAAATAACCTAGAAGGTAAAAAATAGCCTAGAAGATAAAAAAAAAGATTTCTGCCCATCTTCCCTTGTGTTTGTTTAGGAACAGGAGATAGGTTTTTAAACAGGTATAGTTTATCATTTATATCACTTTTGGAAGAAAAATACTAAAAATAGAGGGAAGATACGAAACTTCTTTGTGTTTAAAGAGCTGTGTGATGCACCCTGCTATTATTAGCGATAAAACCACCTACATGTTTATTATGCTATACAACTTATATGCCAGAATGAAGAAAAAAGTGGATATGGAATTTTTTTTAGAAATACCATTGTTTATTCAAAGAATCACAGTAGATAGATATGGAAAAGATCAATGGATCATCCAGTCTATCTCCCTGCAAATACAGGACTGTCTCCTGTCATACATTATCTAGTGTATTTAAGCATAGCTTTCTGAACTTTATTTTTTTTCCTCTTTTTTTTTTTTTTTAAACACAAAGCTACACGACGTTAATTTATATACTGGAACACAGTGATTCATTTTAATATTGCAGACAACAGCCATTTCTCATACTACTACGGAAAAATAAAGCCCTTTGGCCTCTGAACAGAACTGAAAACTCTAAAGTCTCTTCTGTAAAGTGTTTGGTAAAAATGTATCTTAGCAGATAACAGATTCTGTAGATGTTTGTAGAACTGAAGAATGAAAGTCGCCGCTAGATGATATTAGAGGAACACATCCATGGAAGGGACTCTGCGCGTCTACAATATTAAAGCAACAAATATGTTTCACCTGATAGTCAAACTGGTTCACTGGCCCCATTGCAAAGTTATCGGGAGGTCCCCCAAAGTTGTGATTGTTCTGGTTAAATATATGCCTGTTGTCAGGAGTAAATTCCCCACTGTCCTGACTGTTGCTGTCTTCAGACGGAGGAACAATTTCCATTTGACCTGGGGTTGGAGTCATCCACTGCTGATCTGGAGGTGGGTGAGGGGGTTGGTGAGGCATTCCCCATTCTGTTTAGGATTTAGAAAACAATTCAATACCAAGTTAGTATAATTTATATGAATCACCAATCACTCAGTGTTCTTGTACTCGTCACAAGGTTCCTCAAAGCATCACAGATGATAAAAGTAATGAAGAATCATCAATCTACAGACTGTATGATACTGTCTCAATTTCTTCAACTAAATGAAGGAAATACAAATAGCTGTAGCTGTAAAATATGCGGCGGGGGGAAAGAATTGAACAGGAACAGACAAGCTGTAAATTTGTTTTAATAAATTTCTAGTGATAGTGAGTTTACCTGAGGACTTACAAATTGTTTAAACTGTTTAAAAACTGCTCCTACTTCTCTACTTCAACTTTGAAAGCAAAGAGTTATTTTATTATTTTGCGTAATAGACTTGAAATTCCTATTATGGAAAGCAAATGGTTTTGTAAGCAGCACAACCACTGAAACCTGTGCTCCAAAGGCTTGTGTCTTGATAATGGATGATTCCTTGGATTGTTCAGTATCTAGCAGAGGGCGTAGCATAACCATAGTCATAAGCCCTCAAACATCCGTTACAACTGGCTAACAGAGTGAAAAGGGTCTAAGGAATGAATTAATAGCTCATGTGGCCATAATTTTTTGACTGAGTCCTTAAGAAGACAAAATTTATGTGCACTATACTGATAGTTATAGACTGTGACAGAGCTGCCTTATAACTCTGACCAGTACCAGAATTAGTATCTGGCCTCTCAGGTTAATTCCTACCTTCCATCAAGTCCTTTAGCACATTTTTTCTAATTTTCACTTTCCTTCCCATCTGCATTGTAGTTGGATCCATTACTGTGGCAACTAAAAAGTATTATCATAGCTTCTCTATTTATGTGAAAATTTCTACTTACTGTACAGAAATACAGCTAGAATATACTCTGCCACACAGAAGAGCTAAAAATTTTTATACGTGCCTGCAATAACTTGTAGGCCAGTGCAGGTAGGTGAAACCTGATTGCTATCTCCCTTTTATTATGCACATATAAGAACTGCCAGTAACATATTAAGCCTACTTACATTAAATGTTGCATTTCAATAACTTTGAATAGCCACAGTGAAAACTGGGAGTGTTATTCTTTCAACCATTAACAGAATCAAGCCCAAAGTACAGTTTTCATCAAAACAACTGAAGACATGCACAGAGGCTTACAAACTACCTTGTTTTATACACTTCAAATTGCATTATAGTGTGGTATCATATCCCAGCTTTCTTAGCAGAAAAGAACCAATTTTTATCCCATTCCTATTGCCAGAGGTATCTTAGAAAGTTTTTAAAAGAAAATGAATTTTTGGACAAAACTGAAGTTTTGAGGAAGTTAGGAAGAACTGAAAATAATCTATACTAACAGAAGCATCCAACCTACTTTAACTTACAATAATTGAAAAATGTTGATAATCAGATACCTAAGTTAAAAAGGGTAAATCCTAAGTATATGAAACATAGTAAAAATGCATTTGACATACAGAATTTTGCTGATCTCCCCTTTTTAAGATTTTAAGACACCTAAAGCCAGTATCTATCAGTTATATTGTGAACTCATTCTACATATCAAGATCATGCCAGAAACAGGTATTACACTACAGAAGAGGCAACAGTAGCTCTCTAAGTAGCAGCTGCAATTAATAAGTAAACTGGTCATTTTGCATTTTGAAGCCTGAGAGACAGCGTATGCTCACACCCAAAAATGTCTGACGAGAATAAAATGAAGAAACATGAAAAAAAGGGAATGAACAGGAAGGGAAACAAACCTGGCTGCCACATTCTGTTGAAATTAGGATCCCCCTGAAAATTATTATGGTTGTTTGGACCAGACTCTATTCCTGAAATATCCTGTCCGTTTGGCATCATTCCTTGTTGTTCCACTACATTCTGTTGCCCTGAGGCTTCTCGCTGAGCAATCCATGCTTGAGCTAATGCAGCCCAGTCAATTTGGCCTAAAATAAATAGAGGAAGTTAAAAAGGTTAGAACTCACACGTCTGAAGTTTAACACTGGTTCTCAATTACATGTCTTATTGCTCAAGATCAATGGACAACATTTACCTTCAGCAAGTACTGCGAGCACCATTAAAACTTATTCACAGTGTACAGTAAAAGAAACAAAAAAAAGTCAGTGTACAGACTTGCTGAAGTAGAGTTTCTCTGCATATGTTCAAAACATCATAAAGCAGACTATTTTACATTCACGTTACCACTATGGGTGGTAGTAATGCACTTTTATCATAAGTGAGCTGATTTTGACATCAGAAATAAATATACATATCCTTAAATTATCAATCCATGAAGATCTGAGAGTAAGAAAGACATATAGGCAGAAAATGATTTTTCAATGTACACTCTTTGTATAACCCTTGCTATATATTATGTTACATTTCTCTCCGATTTTTTTCTTTACTGCTATTTCTACCAGTAAATAAATAAACTGCACTCTCAGATAAGAGCACTAGTATGTCTTCAGCTTATTATGAAGTCAAGAGAACTCCCCAGTGAATTTAACAGAAATTAAAGTGACAGTAAAACCAGTGTGCCTGATCACTTTGCGCCTTTGTATTGAAGACAGACCTGCACTTTCACTATCCATTTCTCTATTTCTCTTGATATTTTGAATTGTTGTCACCTCATTCTCAATTTAAGGTATATTACATTCTGCTGTTTAAAGAGTTTGGTGGTTTTGGTGGGGAAAAAAAAAATATCCAAACAAGAGATCATGATTATCACTGCTGTAACCTAAATCAAGCATCACATTAGTTTTCCTGTGAGGTTTTTTCTGTATATATATCTGCATTAGTACTTCTGCCACACAGGTAGTGAATAAAAAAGCAGATTCTCTCAAACAAAGGGTTCATCTTAGCTAAAGAACTGACAGGGCTATAGATTTGGTAAAAGTAAATGAGATCTAAATGTTGATCTGTATGACTGGTAAAATGCTGATGATTTGTCTAGCATAACTCAGGTTTCTTGCCTATATTTTGCATATTACATATTAACTGTGTGAAAATATTTGGAATCTATGTATGTTTTCTACGTTTTCTGTGTTTTCTAGTTCAGAAAAACATCATAAATGTATTATCTTAAGAACAGCTACAAAAGGCAACTATGAGTCATACTCTGCAACAAAGATTCAAAATTTCAAATGACAACACATTAAAAGAATTAATCCACAAAGCTTTCTATATACTTACTTGGATCTTGCTGGTGCTGAAATGACTGCATCCACTGCTGTTGGTTCAAAGGCCATTGCTGCCAAGGTTGTCCACCTTGATCCCACATCTTTTAAGTCTTTATATAGTCTATATTTCAACTAAAAATAATAGTTGTATGTTTAAATAGATGCCCATGAAATATCACATAACTGAAACTTACATAACTGCAGATATAGTTAAGCCTTGCAAAGCAAGCTGAACCAATGCTGGCTTAATATTTTAAGCTGGAGGAAATGGTTCATCCTTTAGAGCAATATCTGAAAATATTACTGTAAGATTTCAGGAGTCTAGTATGCTTTCTCTGTATTTTCACAAAGAAATTAACTCCAAAATGATGTTCAAGGAGAGATATGACAAGTCTGTAAGACAAGAACTCATCTGGCAATAAATGCAATTTAAAGCAAGTCAAAATATAAAAAGGCATGACTTTCTTTGCCTGCTTCCTAGGGAAAAGATGTTTATTTCTCTATACAAGTGTCATGCAAGGCTGTTAAGCAAGACAAAAGTCACCAAATGGTTACACATTGTTAATGATTGCACAGGAGAACTGCACAGGTACAAGACAGAGCCCACATGCATTTTATGCATTGTACAGACTGATTTTAATTTCTAAATATATTCCTTCAAATCTGAGAAAGAAAAATAAATATGACCACACAATTACCACATTGTCTCTTAAAATCATGAGAAAAAATTTTTGCTGTGCTGTATATCCCCACTGAGCAGGCTGCAGCAGCCCTTGGTCTGGACAGCAGGCAGCAGAGGCAGAGCGTCACAGCCTGCTTAGAGTGAAGCTCCAGGGCCAGCTCTGCATGAATTTGATGAGGCACAGCAGTCCAGGCAGGTGTGCCTGTAATGGCACTCCAGTTCCTTCCAGTCATTGGTACCTCTGGCACACACCTAACCTGCTGCACATGGAGGACCTGAGAGCAGCCACCTACATTGCTCAACACAGTTTCTCTGAAGGCAAAGACTAGGCACAGTTCTGGGAACACTTCACTCCAGAAGCTGTTTCCAAAAACCGGTATGGGTAGGAATGCACTGACTGTGACTCCCTTTGTCCTACCCAATCTGTTAAGAACTTCTCAACAGGCTTTCCACTCAATGAGTATATCCTCATGGAATTTAACATACAATCCTTGAGTTCACGCTACTAAAACATCACGTAGGTAGGTTGTTTCAAACACTCCAAACTTAAAAGAAAGAGAAAAATTCATTCCCTGAGGTCACAAGAGCAGCATGTCTCACAGCCAAGTGCAATACAGAATAGATGAATAGAGCCTCTCTGCTTTAGAGCAAACCAGTTCAAAGCAGCCAGTGCCACTTGGGTGGCCAGCCAGGAACAACCCCAGCGGCTCTGAGGGAGCGGGACACACACACCCCACAGACAGAGCCCGCTCTCGGCAGATGGACAAAGCAACTGGAGTGGAACCTGCTTGCAAGAGCATCTTGTGCTCCCCGCTCACACAAGGGACTGCGTGTCTGCATAGGAAGAGAGCACCACTCTACAAAAGTGCACCACACAAAGAGCTGTACACAGCATCGGGGGCATGCAGAGATGAATGCAAGCTTCTATTTTGCATACTTCTACCAAATTAAATCTTTTATCTGAAAAACCGTAAATCATCTTTGTTTTGAGACTACTTACTTTCAACACTGTACAAAAATGACACGTGTGGCTCTGAAACATTCAGCGCAAACGCCTTTGGAGGGGGCTTCAAACAAGAGCACATTAACTCTGGCAACAGCAGGAGTATAGGGCAAAACCTACCTAATACTTCATTATTTTCACTACCTTTTCTTGCCAAACTAAGTATGGAGTTTTTTTCTCATTTCATGAATACTTTTATGATATTCAAGCCCTTAATAAGTGAAGACCCTGCCCTTTCTTTTGTCTCTTTTTTGTTTTCATGTTTTTTTCTGTACCTAGGAAATTAACTTTTTTACATCAGTTGAGTGTGAAGGTGGCTACTAATGTACTTAATGCAGTATTTTAGCTGACCTCTTAAACTAACACTCTGGGTATTCATATACACATATTGCATACACTAGGTATGAGGAAGTAATAGCAAATACTACATTCACCCTAAAGTAAAAAAAGGTAAGTAACTGTTTCTTTCTTCCCTCAGTTCATCTGTCCATCCAGAATAAAAAGTCTTTCAATTGTCAAAATAAACTTATTTACATCTTAAAGTTGTAAGATTTGGGGTTCAAGACTACCACTGCACTGCACAGCCTCATGGTACTGCTCCCTTTGTTTCTAGCTGTTAAATCCCACCAGCAATAATAAACATGGATTTCACTAATTCTGGTAGCACTTTTTTACCTCAATACATGGTACGTTTCAACAAGCTTGTGGAATTACACTAAAATAAACACAGAAAATGGTTTAATTTTTCTCACAAATAATTTAAAAGACAAGTGTGCAAATAACTGAATGCAAAAGAAAAAATTACACAGTTAAATATCAATTTCTCTTACAAAAGTGTTACAATATTAAGAGCACTTCTACAAATTCAGCTAAATTGGAACCTCCTACACACAGCTTTTACATGACGGGATTAGATGAGATTTATTTTTACTGGACTGGCTCTATCTCTGTCCTAAAATCTTAGGTATTCCTGATTTTTTTAAACGTGTTCCAGCTAACACAATTAAGTATCTATTTCTCAACTGAAGTGGACACTTAGTATTCTGGCCTTTTTTTTTTTTTCACTCTCATACCTTGATCCTCACTATGAACAAACTGAAGCATTTGTTTAGATCATTAATAAGGCCTAAGTAACAAATGCCTCCACATCTCAGTACAACCTGCCCTCAAGACAACAACTGCCTTATTATTTCACAAGGTATTCAAATAAACCTTGTGGGAAAGATAAATTACATTGCAACATTACATCGGAATCTGAAATGGTGACCGAGGGATTGAGCAGACAGGCAGTGACCTCAGACAGGAGCAGCATTCATTCATCTCCTGGCTGCCCTGTCAACAAGTTATTATGCCCTAGGACACCAAGGCCAAGTCCACTCCTAAGGGAAGTGGTGCTGAAGGACTCCACCACCTCCCCATTAGAGAACAGCACTGAGCCAGGCCACCTCGCACTCTCTGGGCTGCTTCCAAGCGCGTTTCAGGTGACAGCATGGACCTGGGACTCAAGAGGCAGTTAGGACGTGTCCATTCTGGTTTGGAAGGTCAGAGGCTTTCACTCAGTGCCAGCTGGCTGCAGGGCCAGAATAAAAAGCACAGTTGGGTTTTAGCTGTTAGCATACATAGCTGCTTCTCCACTGCTCTGCAACATAATATGGCCCAGTCTTCAACTTGCCCTAGAGAAATTATTTCATCTTATTACTGCTATTCTGGGGAGAGAAATCAGGTGGGGAAGTGCAAAGCAATAGGTCAAGACATGGAGCTGGTTTCTATGTTGATACACAACACTATGACAAGGCAGCAACAACAGTGTAAAATCCTGAAGAACTTCAACATTTGATTAATCCAATTTATGCCATTCAGAGCAGACTGACTTAAAAATCAATGCCATTTGAAACAGTCAATTTTAGTTTGTGAACTGTATTTGAAAGCTTTTAATTCTGTATTCCATTTGTATTTTTACTGTTTTCCTGAAGAAATGTTGATTTTCATAGGTTGGCAACTATAAAACACACTGGCTTTCAAGTACACAGATTTATTACCAAATTCAGTGTAAAAACATTTTTTTACTAATCAGAAATATGTAGTACACAAACACTTAAGCAATGACATCACTTTCTAATGCAACTGTACATACAGAAGTCCTTTTCCAAATATGATGTGAAAACTGTCCGAAACTATTTTTTACTTATTTCAACTCATCTTCCTTATTGAACAATGTTTGTTTTACAGAAACAGGAATTGGATATGGAAGGAATAAAATTTGCACCCTAAAATGTTTGTAAAACTAACCTTAACATATACAGGCTAAAAGAGAAGATCACATGCATTCAAAATCTTTAGGATTAAAGACTAAATGATGTGTTTTAGTATTGAAGATTAAATGTGTGGCTTAGAGCCATTGAATGGGAGAGGTTAGTTCTAAGGCCTCTGTCTAGATGGTGACCTGGAACATCATTTTCTGGGAAACAGACTCCCCTGCTTTTTAGATCTCCACTTATTTTCCTGCATTTTTTCCAGTTTTCACCAACTGGTATAAAGTAAACATGACAAAGGTACTTGATAGAATTTTTTTCATTTACTACAGGGAGGCTACAGGCATTTAAAGATTGTTCATCACCTTCAAAAATTGCTTTGCTAAGCACTGCAGTGTCTAATGATTTCATCTGCTTTTAAGTTTCAGAGGCAAAAAACCTCTGGTTTTAGCTCTTTTCAACTGTCATGTTCTAAAAAGTAACTAAAACAAGCACTTAGGGTATTTGATGTTACATTTGTTGACAAAAATGCAATGTAACTTTGTATTCTGCTTGTTAAACTTTACTGAGTATGCAATGACTTGCAACAGAATCTCAGTATTGTCCCGTCAGACATCACGGACAGTTTCCTTCCTAGTGGTGATGCTTTAAAGCTATCAAAAATAAAAACAGACCAAGTCAAGTCATACAATAATGAACAAACCAGATGTGAGAGTTACCAAAACACTTTTGAACCTCAGTGCCACAAACTTGAAAGGACACAAACTACTTCAAAAAGAACTCAAAAAAACAGTGGAGAAAATGTAGCCTGTTCTCAGTAATTTTAAAATTACTTCAAGGGTTTCACCTTCAATACTGAGGCGGGGGAGGAGGAAACAAACCCCAAACCAATAAACAATGCCTCTCACTCACCAAACCAGTAACTTAAACGCTTGAAACAGCTGGAACATCTTGTACTAATGTATCTGACAAGAAATAACCATTATTTTCCTGAGACACAAGTCATAATTAATAACGGAGGAAAGAGACTCAAAGTCATCTCCCACCTAATTAAAAGCTGCATTGACAAAATTAACTTAGGATGCTGTCACATGAATCATAAACAAGTTTTTATTTCTTACAAAGCTCCCAAATTAGCACCACCTGAAAGAACAGGCTTCACCTAATACAATGGACAGCTCTAAGGCCATTTCCCACTAGCTACAGAAGGCCAAATACATAGCAGAGCATCCAAATCGCAGTGAAACAAGTTTTACTTTCTACTGAAGTTGTAGGGGAGGGAGATGAACACTGGCTAAAATTTACTCAATTCAAACATTAGTAAGACACTTACTAACAGAGAGGTTCCTCAACTGAGCAGTCATTAGGACACGCTGGTTCTGACATCACTAGTGCATACAACAGGTTTGAAAAAGAAACAGGTTCAAAGAATAGATCCATTTTATAGGCACCTACTTGCAAAGAAAAATGCAGATACTACCCTCCTTTACGATGATGGGTTAAGGTTCTTTTACTTAGCTGTTCTACCCTCCAATTCAATTGGACATAGGCTTTTTCCCTTTCCCTTTCTCTCTTCAGCACATACACAAACAAACAAAAGAACATTTATTGGTGATTCAAGAGCTGTTCCCTGATGTCAGATGACAGAATAGGAACCTGAATCTATTAAAAATCTGTTTACCAATGAAGAAACAGAAGCCAATTCAGGATTACTTTTGTTTTATACAGAAGCACAATCACATGAGCAAAACATCCCATCAACTCGCATTTAATTTCAGTTACACGTACTTAACAGATTATGAAAAGTTCATGTGGTATCTCAAAATTTTGCTGGAGTGTTTGAGAGCAAACATGTTCTGAAATATGTAATTCACATGTAGGGGGTTTTTCTTTTTAAATTGAATTTCTATTCAAAGGCTGGACCAGGATCTGCTGAAGTTTTATTAAAGCAAATTACTGATATGAAAATGCCACCCTTGAGAGGATTGCTGGTGAGGGCTCCCCTGTTGATGATAAAAGCTGAGACAGGAACACAAATAGGACTTACCTTGATCTTCAGCAACCTCTGAGAGCCAACAGCACTCAGAAACATCTAAATGGGATGTCAAACTCTCTACTCCAGTATTTAAGCTAACTTTTATTTGGGTAAAGACAGAGAAAGTACAGGTATTTTAAAAGGCACCTTTCTACTCCTCTGCTTGATCATGACATGCTTCTCAACTATCAAGTACACCTCAGTGTTAACCTGTTCTTTTAGGAAAAAAAGGCATCTCCTTCAACGTACTTGTTTGCATAATAAGGCATTTTCCAATACAGCTTTACGACGTGTCCAGACACACCACACACGGAAAGGCACACAATCAGAAGGTACTTCCCAGTAAACAGAGTTTTGAATTACAATTCACGAGCTCATCTTTAACTCAGTGAGACTCCCCTGACCACCTCCCACAAAACACAGTTATCTTGAAGCAAATTATGTACTTCCACACCAACTGGAATGGACCCTGTCAAGAAGAGCATGGTTTCCTGAGAATTTGCCAATGGCACAGGGTTTAGTGAAGGCCCCTGAAGCTCACTGCCCACTGATGTCAAAAATGGGGCCATTTATCAGACAAGGCCATCAACAGAACTTGAGCACTAACAGGCTCACTCAGATTCCTTGGACAGTTCTACCTCGGCAGTTTCATAGTGTAGACTCATTAAATCTGTTATGAGTTCAACAGTACTTGTGCAGAGGTAACTGTGCTCTGACCTCTCAAAAATGGAGAGGAGCAGTCTTAAGGAGCAAGGCTCAGTCCTAGGAATGCCAAAAGACAAAGCCTGCTTGTCATCCTGGAGATATTAACTTCCTTAAATGCCTTCTGACATTAGCTGCAGCAGAACTGAAAAAAAAATCCAGAAATTTCCCCTGGAAAGATAAGCAAGATCTGTCCCCAAATAACATTTAATACAGCTAATGGATAAATTGAATTGCTCCAACTCATGCAGCTAGTCCAAGACAAGAAGCACAGAGACTTAGGAAGTTAGCTCAGCTCCAGAGTAGCATCAGGAAGATAACTAACCATACCAAACTGGCCAGATGAGTGCATCTTGCACACTCTTTCTTGCTCCTTATAAGTAACTCCAATCACTGTGACAATCTGCTTCTTCCCAATATAAGAGTTACTCAACATCCTAACTATGCAGAACACCTTACAGCTCAAGAGTTTCTGCAGCAGAAACGGTGATTCTGAATGGCTTGCCAGGAACTTCATGAAAGTGAAATATCTTAGCAATGAGAAAAAAGTATTCTTTAGAACATTAAATATTTGTTAGATGCTAGACTATCTCAATTCCAAGAAACCAGGTGAGCCCAGGAATCAAGCTGTCCCTAAAAAGAGAGTGGCACACACCTGCTGTGTCACGAGCTGACAAGATCAAGGTTAGGAACTCTTACATCCGACATCAACATCATTTGACCTTATCATCAGGACACAATCTGGTAGTCTGGTTTATTCAACCCTGCAGACAGGGAGATTGATGCTTCTGGAACCTACAGAACTCACAGCCAATAATCAAGAGTCTTCTGACGCTGAGGGGAGGCTGTTGCATCACCTTTCTGATCACGCTACTCATCATTCCTGAAGAGCAGGTCAATATGTGACACACGGTGGCCCGACAAGTTTTACTTGCAAACTGAATTCTAACACATAGCTGCAGAAATTTTTCTGGTGCCTAAAGATCGTCTTGCAGGCATTCCAAACAGGCATTGCATTTAGCAAAGAAATAGCCATTATCTAAATAAACAAAGATGCTGAAAGAGTAGGCCATCATGAAAATTTGAGAATCCCTACACAACTAGTCTTTTTACCCCAGGGTTTAAAGACAACACACTCTTTCATACTCCATTCACAGGTCAGATATCTACGTAAAAAACAAAACCAAACAAACAAACAAAAAAAAGCCAGGCAGATGTTTCACATTCTCCAAGATAACGTGACAGTGCAGCCATGACTTTTTGACTCTATTTAGATTAACATCATTGAAGGGAAAGACCCCAAGAGGCAGGAATCCTGGTTTGTAACAAAATGCAATTAATGGTTTTGAAACGAATTAATCTTAAACAGTCAGTGTCATTTGCAAGGGAATCTTTTGGTATGAACTTAAGACAGCACAAGCAGCAAAGGCACCTCAGTCTCTGATATGCTTTGTAGAACCTGGGCTACAGAAGTCATTCACATCACACTTTGAGAAGGATCTCAAAAGCATCACATACTCTGTGGGCAGAGTTTCTTTATCGCATATCAGCTTAGGCTGTGAAGGTGAACCTAAAGGAACATGGAGATGTTTCAGGAGCAGAGCTTCTTGAAATCAATAGCTTGATCTCCCAATCTTTCATATGGGTGCCTTATTCTAATGCAAGTTTTTAAACTTCCATTCAAGGTAGCTGATACTGATTCCGCAAAATTTTAGCACAATGATGAAAGCTTATGATGAGTTTCCATGATGAATTTTGTGGAATTGTTCAGTTGCAAACAGGATAAATCTAATCCTACATTCACCACACCAGAATCAAAGCAGTTAGTAGAAAGACAGGAATCAGGCCAATACCTCCAAGAGTTTAAGCTGAACCTTGTTGCCAGAGAGCTATTTCTCCCCTCCTCTTCCTCCCACAACACTATAGCTTCAATGGGGTCATGATAGCAAAGTCATCACTAATGAGGTTGGAAGGACTAGGGGATAAATACTCTAGGGATACAACACCAACAGTTCACATAGTTCTCCCAAGGAATTACAGAGAGTAGCTCATCCATGGTATTACCAATATCCAACCAAGCTGGAATCCAAAGTCAATAATGGACACATTGTACAAACTCCAAAGACATCCATTTCAAAATTCTCCAGACTGGAAGGAAGTGTAAACTAAGCACTTCTTCCATGACTGTGTCACTGGAATGAAGGATACTTTTCTGTAAGAATTTGTACTTAAGAGGTGCAACTGAAGAGAGAGCTGCAAATGAAAAATAGTTTTGCATACCCAAAGGAACCCCCCTACCAGGAAGAAAAATTTAATGCAGAAAGGGTGTCACAAGAATTATCATCAGCTGGTGGTCCTCACATAGCAGACTCAAGTAAGTCAGAACACTTCTAGAGTTAAAAAGATCTGGGAGTGTGGAAAAGTGCTGTATCCTATGCACCCACACAGGAACAAACCCTACAAGTTACTACAGAGGGGCTGCAGACATATTTACTCAAAGTCAGAACATGCATACCATCGCTCAGACAAAAACCTACCAGCTTCCATTGTATTTGGGAGAATTAATATTTACTGCTATATTATACTCAGCTACTGATTAGAAAATTAAATATTTATGGAGTGAATTAAATCTGCAATAAATCAGAAAAAGTTAAAGTAACTATCTTGCCTGCTACTCTATTTTACTCATTACACTTTCACTTGGCCAAAGACTTCTATACATGATCTAGTGCACCACCTTAAGTTGTTGCAGGTATTTAATGCCCAGATACTATGCATCTTTTCTCCTCTTGAGAGCCAGACTCTATACCTATGTGCCGGCTGGGATCTGTTAGCAAGATATCACGTCAAAAAACATGTAAAATCTTCCAGCTCACTTACAGCTGTGTATCTAAAGTGCCGGAAGTCAACTTTGCTCCACTGCATTTTTTCAACATCAGAACTGTTCTTACTCAGACTGAAGAACAGAGGCTTTTCAAATGCGTAACCAAGATCCAAAATACAGAACCAGAAAAAGAACTGATGAAAACAGTTTGCTCAGTATCCATGAAGTTTTCCAGAACCCAGTTCACACATCAGTGTGTCTGACTAATATTTACAGTGCTAACATGATGAAGCAGTGTGAACAAAGGTCAAATTAAAAAAAAAAAAAAAAGACAAAAAAGTACTATGAAATCATCTTCAGGGAGTCACTCAAGCAGTATAGCTTCCAAGGTCTGTCATTTCAAACTTAAATCCACATATCCACTGAGCTGAATGAAATTCTTTTTTAAAAGAGCAAAAGGACCAGTTATTGGAGTCATTTACTTATTTTTTTGTATTTCTAAGACATAAGGACAAACACATGATTTGATTATCATAAAGTACTAAAATCAGTGCTAGAACATTTATTACCACAGAAACATCATCATAACTTAGGCAGTTTAAGTCAAACTCTACGGGGTTTGGGGGGAGAAAATTGTCCAATCTAATTTTTTTTCATGTATCATTCTGCTGGAAGTCCTGATGCAGGATTTTCAATTAGCCCTATAACACAGCATTAATTTTTCTCCAAAGCGAATGGTACATCTGCAACTTCCTCTGCAATGAACATGCTCTGCACAAAAAATTAATAGTATCAATAACTAAATAAAGAACTAACTCCTCGCTGGTTATGAGTAGATATTACCTTCAATGACAAATACAGGTATCACTAAATAAGGGATCAGCTAGTGATAAAAGTAAGAACATTTTAATAACACCTATCCACAATAGTATTTGTTACCAAAAGCAGATTTAGAATCACCACATACCTCAGTCATGAAAAGAATTGAGACTGGACACTCCTGTCTCCATAGTATTTTTGCATAATCCTGCATCTAACTAAAAACCAGACATGGTTATGACTCCACTCTACCACTATAGCTTATATGGCAAGTTAACCACTAAAAAATTGTGGAACTGTGCTAAATTTGTGGACTCTTAAGCCCTACAACACCTCTGACCCCAAAGCAGAGAAAGAACTCTTACCAGAGGTGGAGTTTGGAACAAAGACAGTACAGGAAGTCTTGTAGTGGCATAACAGAAGAGATGACATAAGGTTTGCTGCTGCACCAAACAAATTAAAAACCAAGAGCTTATCTGTCAGTAATCCTAGTGACTTGTGCCCGGACAAAGCCAAGACTTCCAGTTGCCTCTCTGTTCTACAGTCAGGGGAGCTGCAGCACGCAGCATGCATCACCCCCATGAGAGGCAACATCTTTAGTGCAGCTTGACTTCAAAAAGAGGTTTCTTACTCCTTCCAACAATACAGGTGATTGATGGGCTGGATGGACTGGTATTTGTAACCCTGTCTTTGGAAGATGATGTTAGAATACTGTCTGCTAGACATGCCTTATGCTTTGAAGACCACCATTCCCCCTCCTTGAAAGGTGGCTGACTCTGCCGTAATACAAAACCTTTAGGGCAACCCTTGATCCCTGTATCCCACACCTTCCAATAAAGCCTGTTTGCCTGAAAACATCTGCACGTGTAACAGTAAGAGAAGAAATGAACAACCAAGGTGACTGCATAGTCTGCATGGTAATTTGTTACAGAAACTTAGTAAATTTCAGCTGGGGTAGCATATCATAGAATCATTCAAGGGTTTGGGTTGGAAGGGACCTTCAAAGACCATCTAGTCCAACATCTTGCATGAAATGATGTTGCTGAAACCTCTGTACAACCTGATCTTGGACATTTTCAACCATGGGCATGTGCAGCTTCTCTGGGAAACCTATTTCACTGTTTCACCATCCTTATCACAAAAAATTTCTTCCTTATGTCCAGTCCTATATTTCAGTTTAAAATTACCATTACCACGGCTCTGGACAGGGAACAAGTCTTTCTCTATCTTTCTTACAGGCCCCCTTTAGGTGCTGAAAGATCAATAAAGTCTCCCTGGACACTTCTCTTCTCCAAGCTGAACAATCCCAACTCTCTTTGCCTGTCTTCATAGGAGAGGGGTTCCAACCTCTGATTACTTTGGTGGCTCCATCCTTAACTTTAAAGCTAGCACATCCCAATAAAGTTCACTTAAACAATTTTGTGGGATTATCTAAAGAAGTATGGAGAACCTGCAGGGACGAGTGCCAAAAGCAAAGAGGCTTTCAAAGCCATCATCTGTCTGAGAATCCATTTAAAAACACCCTGTGTTTGCCAAACTGCTGGTGCAGGTATCTTCCAAATGCTGCTGTGTGAATTTTAGTTCTCTGGAGCCCTCCAGTGGAACGAACTCACAGGAACGGTCATGAAGCCCGTGAAACAGCACAAATATCCCACAAATACATTTCATCCGCAGGATACAGGCTGCTGACACAACCAGTTACCAAATCCCAGTGCACATGTTGCTCCCCTAACTAGGTTACTGGCTAAATCAAGTAGACACTCTCCCCCGCGCATCCACGAGCTCTGCTTCCCTAGTAGCCAGCGGCTCCTCCGGCACGGCCGGGGCCGGCTGCGCGCTCCCAGCATCCCAGAATCGCCGTCCCCGCGAGGTCGCGCGCTCGGCACCGGCCTCTCCCGGCCCCGCCAGGGCAGCGGCGGCGGCGGCGCGGGGCGGTCCCGGGACATGCGCAGTGCTGGCCCCGGGCCCGTCCCCACAGGGGACCCCC
>VZRN01005523.1:1398165-1453158 GCA_013397935.1 Dasyornis broadbenti
CCGGCGCGCGACGCCCTCCCGGCTGGGCTCGGAGGGAAGAGGAAGACCGGGTCAGCGACACCCGCCGGGCCCCCGGGAGCGCTGGCGAGCACAGCCCGCCCCACTACTTACGCGCTCCCCCGCCGCCGCCGGTGCCGCCGCTCCGCGGCCGCGCTGCCCCCGCTATCGCTCCTCGTCTTCACGGACAAGACAATATGGCGCCCGCTGGCGCTCACCCGGAAGTGAAGGCGTCGCGGTGCTGACCCTCGCCTGGTACACACGGGCGCCCTCCGCCGCCATCTTTGCTGAGGGCGGCCTGGCGGTACTTCCCTTTTCCCGTCCCCCGGCGGGGAGCGGCAGCGCTGCACCGCCGCCATCTTTACTGCGGGCACCCCACCGGTTCCTGCTGCTGGCGGTTCTCCATGGCAGCCGCGGCGGGAGAGGGAGGCGGGGACGCGCTCCTGCCTGGGAGCGCTGGGAATCAAGCGGGATTCACTTTTCCGTCTGCGATAGCGTGAGGAGGCCCATGGGAGGCTCGTTATCTCCGTGGCTCCACAGGTAACTGCTAGTCAGAGAGTGTGATCCGTGTTTCCAGTACGGAGTCGACATGAAGTATATCAAGCTAGTAGCTAAGTGCACAAGTGGTTTAAGTATATAAGTGGACAGGCTCTGGGCAATGGCCCTACATTGAAATACACAGTAACTTCGATGTTGCACAGCCGCAGGGTGTTTGCATTCAAAGTCAGGGTAGTGTATGGCTATCACGAGTGTTTGTGAAGCAGGACAATTCTCCAAGTAGTCTATTCTGAATATCCAAATTAACTTTTGTGAGTTCTACCTTGAATTTTTCCTTGTATTTTAATGTATGAAGAAAAAACAAGATCACCCGTGGTAAACAGCTCTTCTCGTATCGACACTGGGAATGATTCTGTAAGCAGGGACTGAGTAATTCCATTCCTTTGTGTGGAGGTTTCCATTAGCTGGTACATTACTTACCGCTGTGATCACTGCCGTCCCTTCCTTCAGCGTCATGGATGTAAATGCCTAAAAAATCCAGTCGCTCTGATGATTGAATAAAGTGATATTAATACCCACACTGAATAACAAAGTAAGTTAACTTTTATAGATCTATAGAAAATTGAAGGCTTCAAGAAACTTTGAAATCAGTGTAAGATTTGTCAGTGCCACTTACGCTACATATTAGTGTTAGCTGAAGTGTTCTAGATTTTTCTCTTTTTGTGTCACATGGAATGGCAGGATTGAGAATGCTTTCCATGGACAGAAGTGTTGTGGAAGTTTTAAGTCTGTCCAGTGTAAACTGACTCACAGCTGGAACTCTGGAGTCATGCTTATGGATGGACAAGCTTCCAGCTATTACTGAACCTGAGCATGTGAGGGAATCGCACTCTTGGTCTTGGTCTTATCACAGAATTACAGAACTCAGTTCTTGTAAAGGGAACAAACTTTATCTATGTCCTTCGCCACAGAGGGTAAGGAAGGGGAAACAAGCAGTGTATCTTAAGTGTTCAAGGATATGGACTCATCTCTGGTGAGCTGGGGAGCTCTTCCACAGGCAATGATGATGTGAGACAAGACAAAGGCAAAAATATGTGAACTCAGTTGAACAACATACAGTTTATATTTAAACGACACAGTTTTCCAAATGGCTGTATGCTTTATTTACACATTTTTCTAACACTATATAACAGATAAAAATCCAAAATTAATAGATGAGAAATGCAGCTATACTCTCAGAAACTTGTTAAAGCACCTAGGATAGACTGGAAAACTGATCAGACTTGCGTTTGTTTTTTTAAATACAGTCTGTATGTAAGACCCTGTTTACTTAGTAATATTCAGAATTAGAAGTCTACAGATGAAATATACCATGTATCAGCACTGTAGTCAAATTCTAAAAGTACTATTTGTTATTTAAATACCTGCAAAGTAGACTCAGACTATCAGTTCAGACAGATGAAAAAAGGAAATGAATGAAAACTAGATGAAACTTTTAACATGCTTGATTTATTGCTCACAAGTATTTTGGACTTAGCAACAAGATTTTTAATTACGTGGATTGTCTTTTGTTTAAATGCAGGCACACATGAACATATCAGGGATTATCTCCGTGCATAAATGACAGCAGAATCAGAACTCAGCTTTGTGGAATAGCTAAATAGGGAATGGTGGCAATTGGCATGGTGGTTTCGTTACAGAGTACACTACAATGATTCCCAGTTTACACAGCACAAAGGCAAAAAAACCCCCTGAACTAGAAAAGCAATGAGGTAATTGTTAAGAAGTCATAAACCCACTCAAAATAAATGCTCTTCTGTTTCCTTTTAAAAGCAGTACTGCACCTTTATATTTTGTACTAGAAAAATACTGGAAGTTGCAACAGATGTAAGAAGCATTCTTGACACTTAAAAGTTAGTTTTTCTACTGCTATCAATGAAGACAGAAGTATTTATAACTTTATATAAGTGGAATGTACACCAAGTAGTTTTGAAGTGGTTGCAGTGCATTGCAATTGTTTTATTATAACATATAAATTCACTTAGACTTCTTATATAATGTTGTGCAAGGAAAGTATTTTGACTTGCACTAACAGACATCCTTCTGAAAATATATTTTATAATTTCATTTACAAAAAAATAGATTATGAATCATTTCAAATAATCACTTTTCTACCATTTCTGCAACTTGTTTATACACCAACAGGACATGTACAACAGCTAGAACAGCTGGAAAAATAACAGCTTAATACATGGTCACTAGATACAGAAGCAACAATAATCCATTCTAAAATAATTGGACTGAAATGGTTCTACTGAAAATTAGTGCCTTTTCTTTCATGTAGATAAACAAATCTTTGTACAAGTGCATAAATGTGTACAGGATACAGCAAGAGAGGGTCCAGATATTGAAAACTAAGGAATATCAAATCTTTGTTTAATCAGGGTTGCTGTAAAGCTGTTTTCTGAGGTGTGCTACCACTTTTTAATGAAAATTGTATTTGTTAATTTTTGCTAACAGAAGAGTTATATTTAAATGCTTTCTTTGTTCCCATCTAATTTGTTCCCATTTTAATACATCTTAGAATTTCTACTCAAGAAATTACTCCTTTCTTAGTTTGTTACCAATATGTTCAAATAAGATTGTTATAATGGGCTGAGAACATAGATGCATTAATTTCATGTCCCTTTATGATCAGTTTGTATTAGTATAAAAAAGAAGCCGACAGAGAAGCAAATGGTGAAGTTAAGACATTTCAGCCTTTTAATGAATTTATAAACCACCCTCACCTGCTACCACTTGAAATCCATAAGCAAGAGCACTTCATTGATACACACAGAGGGTGCAGATGGGAAAGGGGAGGAAGGTTTGGCAGACTGCATGGATTTAATTTTCTAAACAAAGGCGATTACAGAGGGTACATTTTGGGCAGCAAAGTTCAGGGTTTGTTTTTCCTTCACCTCTATTTGTAGCTGTCTCTTAGGAGAACAGACTAATGTAAACTTGATGTCTATAAGCATACTGTAGATTGGTTGGTATAAATCTCCCCATCACTTTTGCCAGTTTTGGCATAACTTAAATATAAACAAAGCTCTTTCTTATAATCTGTACTAACTCCTTAGCTGATGCAGTGGTCTTTGTTGATGCCTCTTTTCTGGGGAAACTTTTGTGGGGGGTTCCAGTTGTCCATGTATGTTCTTCCTGTAGATGCAGTTTACTTACTGATGAGTGAGGAACTATTTAATTTGAATCCTTTGTTTTACAGGCACTGT
The DNA here is from genome assembly GCA_013397935.1 of Dasyornis broadbenti. Classification (NCBI taxonomy): domain Eukaryota; kingdom Metazoa; phylum Chordata; class Aves; order Passeriformes; family Dasyornithidae; genus Dasyornis; species Dasyornis broadbenti. Next base: position 1,401,933 of record VZRN01005523.1, read on the forward strand.
CTTGTGTCTGGTCAGCAGAGAGCTGCTCAGGAGTCACAGCTTTGCTCAGGGGTCAGTATTGCAGCCTGCAGGCAGAGCCAGTGTGGTGATGGGGATAGGCCAGACTACAGCTACAGTAGCTCTTTCTGCAAGAGTTTTGCAAGTCCACAGAACAAGTGATGGGGTAGGGAACCACTATATTATGTTTAAGGATCACTGAAAGCTGACATTGACAGAGAAGCTTATGTAGACCCAAAAAACATAAAGAACAGATGGGGCTGATGAAGAAAGCAGTGGTGCCCTTGTGAGAAGAGAAGGGTAGGATGAAAAGAAAGCCATTTCTAAGGTATTCCACACAAAGATGCAGGCTATTGCACTTTCTCAGCGTCGAAGACCACAAAAGTATGGTGAAGCTCTGTAAAGAGTAGATGCTGTAGGCCTGAAAAGATTTTTGGTTGGTAACGTTAGGTATTTTTAAGGAGAGTCTTAAACTTTCAAGTCCTTCACTTAAATTCTGAAAATACATAGCCTTTCAATAGTGTGCACGTATCTGGCAGCTGCAGGAAACTGCAGGTTCCTATCCTAGACTCTGGAATCGTATTTAACATTCTAGAACACATGGGATGTACACCCTTGTTTTCCCAGAATGTGCTGAGTTTCTTTTCCAGTTCCTGATAAGGATCTGTAACAAGTCTTCAGTACACACATTTATGTAGTTTCTTTACAGCCAAACTTTACACAAAAAAACCCCAAACCCCTGTGTCTTAAAGGACTCTGTGACTTGCATCTAAGATTGTGTGTGACATCTTGTGTTAGTCATCCTTTTTTTCATTTGGAAGGCATCACTTCATCTACTGCATTCATTTTTAGGGAATGCTTCCTTCTATGATATTTTCATACCTGTTCATGACTCTAGGCTTACTAGAGTTCCTGCTAACGCAGCTTTTTATTTCAACTCAGAACACCTCATCCAGGAGCAACAGAGATGGCTGTCTTAGATAAAGACATTAGCTCTTTTTCATGGCACCTTCTCTCTATGTTCTATAAAATACCTTAATACAAGTAAATGTTCCCTGGCTGTTAATGAGAAAATAGTCCTGCCAGCATCTTTTATGGCATCCTAGTCAGTTATGTCCACTTGGGAAACTCCAGTTAAAAAGAAGCAAAGACTACCTCAGGAATTTCCTGAAAATAGCATTAAAAATAAGAAGTAACAGGTTAAGAACCTTGGTCTGTTTCTCTCCTAGTTCTGCAGTCTAGGGAGTTAGTTCTAGGCTAAAAAGTACAAGATTAATAGAGGTACTTAAATTCAGTAGTTTTACAGAAGTCAGCAAAAGGAGAAACGTCAGGCCTCAGCTCTTCTGTCTGCTTTAAGGTGGGGGATTCAGTACATCTGTGTTCCCCTAGCAAGACTGTGTCACACAAGTGACACTTGGTTGCTATGTGCTATGACTGTTGCCTGGAACTAATTCTGAGTTTTGATCAGTTAGGTACAAAGAGGAGGAAGGCGTGTGTAGGTGGATGAATGGTATGGGAAGATAAGCAGCTAAAAGAGAATTCAGGTATTTTAACCAACTCTCATCTAAAGATTATCTTTCCTTCTTACTTTGTGTAGTCTCAGGTTAAGATACTGTTAGCTGGAATCCAGATGGCTAAAGCTGGCTGCTTGGTTTCTCTGAGTTTTACTACATTTGGGTAGACTGAAACAATTTTGATTTGTAGAAGGAAAAAAATACTGTTTTGGCCAAAACACGTAGCCTAATTTTGATCTAAACAGAGGAGTTTTCCTTTGGAAAATAAAATTCTGTGCAACCAAGGGCTCACTCCATTATGACAATCAGTTGTATGGCTTAACAATCCTTATCGCCTGCACATGAATGCGCAAGTACTGTGTCTGTAGGATATACCTCAGCAGTCTGAGCAAATGCAATTCTAGCAGGTTGTGCCATTTTCTTATGCAAAAGGGAATGCAAGTGGGATGAAGCTCTGAAACAGAATTAGAGAACAGGAGAGTCAAGCAGGTAGGTATGACAACATGGTAGAGACAGTAATAGGGACAGTATGTTTTTTTCATTAAAAAAATTACCATAAATGAAAACAGTAAGCATAAATAAATATATTTCTCTACCAAAGAGCAAGTTGTACAGGATGGCACTGTTAGGGAAGTAATTTGTATTTAAGTAACTGCATATTGAATAAATTAATTACTACTTAACTTCAAAGTAGTCAGCAGGTCTTGACCTTAAATGTATCTGTTACTCTCTGGGATGTAAATGAGACATTACCAAAGGAAGTAACACCTCAAAAGAGGGCAGTCGAACAGTCTACAGAAATCAGTTCTGCCAGCAGGACACCTGCTGTCCCCCACTGCTGACAGAATGAAGCCCAGACACGTTTCAGAGGCCAAAAGTCATCATTTACTGTCCAATTCACACACACAGTGTAAAAATAATTTATAGTTTATTACTCCTGTGAGAAAAGTATTCAGGAACAGATAAACAAGTTCATGTTTGGAACCAAAAGTAACAGAATTTACTGAATTATGCTTAAACTCTGTACATACACAAGTTTATATGCTGTACATTGTCATAATTGTGAAGTTGAAAAATTACTAAATACAGAAATTATTTGCAATTCTCTTTCCTAGTAGGTAAAATGACAATATCTATTGATGGATTTATGGTGTGCGTATGTATCTCAGAGGATATACTTACGCACACCAAGTACATTATTTATATTGAAACAGGAGTACATTGCTATACCAGTGCCAGTTGGAGACAGCTGAAAGGGTCCTGGGTATCTGAGGATTCACTGTCACTATTTAGAAGCCATATTTTCCCAATCTACTCCCAACTCTTATCAGGAAAGTGCACTGAAGCATTACCCAGAGACAGCTGTTGTTACTCCATTCTGGAAATGACTCTGCTTTCCAATTACTAAACACAGAAGCGACACAATTTGACAGGTTCTTGTTTGCAGAAATCTTAACAGCTGACATCCAGCCCAGTGATGGGAAGGGTCTGGACTGGATCAAAAGAACTTGAACACTTTGTACTGTTACTATACACCAGCAAATCCAGGCACTTAGCGCTATCAGTATTTCTATTCTCAACTGTTCTAGAACTATGGGCGAAAGCTTATCTTTATAATAATCAAAAACAAACTTTCCCTAGACCTCAGTAGGATAGGACATCATCTTACATTCTAACGGTACTGCATTTTAATGAACCCAGGAATTTTAAATGTTTGGCAAAGTGCATACTTTAAGAGAATCATTCAGATATTTATAATAGCTTGACTGAACTTCAGAGTCAAAGTATGATAAATCCTCTACAAGATAAAGGCACAATATTTACAGGTACTCTTACCACTGCGGCTTTAAATAAGATAAACTAAATAACTTCTACCACCTTTGAAATTAAACTGCTAAGAATTATAGTAATAATCTTTCATAAAAAAGTAGATATGCTTGTGCATTTAGTACTCTTGATTCTGGAACCATCTGAACATGGGCATCACTAACATACACCCACTGTCCTCCTGATGCTCCCATGGCTTCTTTTAAACCTGAAATACAGAAGCAAAAGAAGTTTTTTCTTGTCTTTCACATCATCACCAAACAAATACAGTGGATATTTCAAAAAGCAAGAGAAGCTTCCAACCCACAAAAGTAATTAATTACTTAGATGCAGTCCATTATTCATAGTTTGAAATTTGAAATGTCAAAGAGCACTTTAAGAGAAATTGGTAGAAGACAACGCTTAGAAATGCATGCTGCCATGGCTTTTTTCATATTTTTTCAGAAAGCCTAAGACATTTCAAGTACAGCTTGCTGAATTCCAACAGTAAGTTATACTAGAACACAACCAGTTCTGACAGAGAAAAACGATCTTATTTCAAATGCTGACCAGTGTGAAATTAAGAACACAAAAAGATCTAATCTGTTGTAATAATCATTGCAAGACAAGCATAAGAGTGAAGGAAACTTTGATTTCATGAATAATGTAAAAGATTGTCTTTCTGAGAAATGAGCTTCAAATGCAAAGTATACTACACAGGATAGAAAGGCTTGGTTCTCACTTTCCCCCAAGAAGGGAAATAGTAAATATACGTACCTAACTTTGACAGCTTAACATATTATTGCTGCCACAAGTCTTTCACTAACAGCTTCTATCCTGGAATCTTATTTCATTCTGCGTATCTATCAAGTATTAATAAGAACTGGAGTGCTGTTCTCAAAATGCCAACAGAAACTCTACACCAAACCTCATATCCTCCACGAAAAAGATTCTTACTGTTCACTTACATTAAACCAGAGTATTCCAGATTTTTAAGCATTAAAAAATTCCCAATCCTAAGATACATAAATGCTCAAATATTCAGAAAATTTAACTGAATTTAATGTCATGGATTTGACTGTTGTATTAAACCATTTTCAAATACCAAATATGCCAAATAATTAAATTTTGCCAGGCATTACTATTCATCTGGATATATTATTTTGAGTAGGAAAGAGTGTTTACCCCCAATTATCTGTTTAATATCTGACTCAAAATTCCATTATTCACTCAGCTCTATATAGGATTAATAGCAGAAGTAGGATATGCATTGAGTGCAACAACAACACAAGAAAGAATAATTAATAGAATCATAGGTTGGTTTGGGTTGGAAGGGACTTCAAAGATCATGTAGTTCCAACAGGTCTGCCAAGGGCAGAGATACCTTCCACTAGCCCAGGCTGCTCAGAGCTCCATCCAAACCGGCCTGGAGCGCTTCCTGGGATGGGGTTTCTGCAAGTTGTCTAAAAATCACAGATTATTCTGATCTAAAAAATTATGTGCTATAAATCCCTGTATACAGTTGCTTTTGGCTTACAGCTAAGGAAAGGAAACTCGCTTTGTACATACCCAGGACAGTTTTAGTGGTAGAAATATGCTCCAGCAATTTCTTGGAGGATGTCCTGACTTTCACATATGCCGCATAATGACCACCTCTCATTGACCCACTGTGCTCCACTATTCCATAAAGACTATATAGCACTCTTGCACCATCCATAACATTCTGCATTCCCAGAAACACAGAAAACAAAGGTCAGTTATTTCACAATGAATTTTACAAGTGTTTTAAGTAGCTATCAGTATTACTTCAAGAGGCAAATAGATGTCTACAGCATTTCCAACAGTAAAATACATCTATTCCAAGTAGTCAGTAGTCTTCCTAATTTAGTTACCATGGAAGCAGTAATATTTGTCCTTAATGCTGTTAGATACACCAACATCACCAGGGCATCACAGTTTAACTAATACTAGCAAACATCTGTGATATTGTCGATATGAATGGAATTGCACATAGTTACACTTCTGATCTCAGGACTCTATAATTTCATTTAAAAAGGAAGAAATTATCATCATCATCAGTCCAATTTAATTTGTGGTCAGGACAACAACAGCTGAAGTACAATAAAAATAAAGCTTTGAAATGGTACCTTGCAAGATGCAGCACAAAATGGTGCTAAGTCTAAAATCAATGGGAAATCCACATGTCTGTTTACTTTCCGTAGGCTCAAACCAGCCTTCAAAAGAAAAGAAAAGAAATACTGTAAAATAAATATTTTTACTAGGAAGCTTTTTAAAGCGAAGGTGCACTATACTATTAAAATTAACCAAACCCAAGAGTAAGATTTTAATTGATTTAAACGTTCTTTATTATGTTTCCAATACAGTGCCTGCTACATATACATGTGATGGACACATAAGGGGTTTCCCTGGATACATCGGAATGGCTAAATGCACTCTGAAATTTTTAGGATAATCATGACAAACATCAGCGTGTTTCAAACAGTGCTTCTACCAGGTCTCCATCTAAAAAGGCAGAATTGGTATCCTCAATGACACCTGAAGAATTGCTTGTCCAGCAGTGGGGCAGAGGAATATACAAGAGGGGTTTGGCCTCTTACCTGGTGGAACCTTTTCAGGTGGAGAATAAGAATAGCAGGAACTGAAGAAATCAGCAACTGTTTCCGAGCATTTGTGTAGACACCTTCCATTTTCTTTTCTGTATTTATGAATATCAAAATAATTTGTAAAGTGAAGGCAGTCATATGAAATTTTAAGGTATTTTTTAAACTACTGACAGAATAGATCTACACTGCAATGGTTTTGTACTTGTTATATAAAACGTAAGGGAAATTTTGTGGAGTAACAGGAAAATATTTTCTCATTTTTCTAGTTATTAATAAACATAATCTGGGAAATCTGAGCATTATTTTAGCCAGTCTTGTGCAAATCAGATCAGAGATTGGAATCCGGTACACTATCTAGGTCAGCTTGCACACTGAGGTACCTACATTGTCTGTTACTATAGCACGCAGCTTTCCTGTTAAAACCTAAAATGGATGATCCCCGGACAAAAACTGGAAGGCGAAAGTCTCTTTATCTATGCTAATGTCCTAATCACTAAGAGTTTAGTTTTCCATTCTTCAGTTCTTTCTGAATGACTACATACTTTATACTTATTTAAGAAGAAGGTCTGAGGAGAGCTGCCTACTTCAGGAAGCCTCGTAACCTGCTGGCTTTAGCATCCAGGATTGGGATATGTGGATTCCAAACCCCCTATGGTGCACAAGACATGGAACAGAGGGCTCTTACCAAAAGTAGCACAGTGAAAGCTCCACAGAAAAGTTCCACAGTAAAAGAGAACATGCCACTAGATTTTTTTTTCTGAAAAAATTAATTAATTTACTGCTTTTACATATGTGTAAAAGAAAATATTTCATTTAAGGTATAATGGAGCATTTAATGTTTAATCGGGTGACCTCTTACATCTTTTGTTTTAGAAGGAAAAGATAAATAATGATTTATGGTAAATTGATTTTCCTTTTCTGTTTTTCATGATACCCATGGAACCAAGGTATTATTTATGTAGCACTTACAGTCCAATGATGATTAAAGGAATGATTATAAAATACTATGTTTAGATTAACTTTTCTGAATTTACTCGTGCTTAACTTGTACATACATAAAAAACCCCCAATCCTCCATCCTTTTGAAATGTTTATTTTACATTAAATTGTTTTTCTTATTTAGTGAGCTCTAATGGTCTGCTTAGGCTATACAAGCACCAAGGAAAACATTGACACAAGAAGGTACTTCTCTCATCTCCAAACCTTTGGAAGTTTTTTTCCTCTCTTCATTACAACTGCCTTTTTTTGCCTCTTTTCCATACGTAATTACATTACTTCCCTGAGTATGTAAGCTACTGGGGCTGAATATTACAGCATTTATTTCAAAGCTTTGAGGATTGATTGTAAGGAAGAGAAACAGCAGCAAAGATTAGTATTGGGCAATGTACATACTCAGTTTATGATAATTTTTAAATTCCTAATCTTGGATGGAATAAAGATGCAAAATAAATTCTACGTTACATCTATGATTATGTTCTAATATAAAAATTAGTCTTGTTGCCATTGCCTGATGAAGTTTTAAGTTGTTACAAGTAAGTTCTGCTTGGGGAGACATTTTCTATTTAGTCACAGTGGGGAGGCCTGTGCTGGAGCAATGGAACAGTAGCCAGTGCACATTTGGGAGGCAATGCTGGAAATTTTCTGGAGGTACAAGCACTTTACCTGTGGAGTTGGTTTTCTTCTGATATTTCTGTTTTCTTTCTGTGCAGCTCTCACATAAAAGCTTGTTGTTCCCCATTAAGAGCTCTACAGAGGTAAACTGGTAAAGGCAGGACTGAACAGAACATTCCTTTGAGCTAGTTATGTAGCTCTGGGAAAGCGTCTGGAAAGCATTTTGAGGGTTTTGGGATAGTGAAGATTTGCCTACTGAGAACATGGAATTATTTGATACACCTAATGCTGGATCTCCACAGCTTGATTTTTTATCTTCATTTATAGGATCACAGAAGCTAAGCTTGGATATGGCACTGGAAATCATCTCTTCGTTGCCGTCACTTGGCTTGTTGTGTGGCATTCTAGGGTTTGCGTGGTTGACGTGCACACCAGACACGCTGCTGGGTGGGCTCAAAGTTGTTTGCTTAGAAGCACTTTCGCTTTCTGAGGCTTCACTGTCTGCATCAAAGCTGCTTTCGGAGCGGCTGGCTTCCTTCTCACTGCCCTCCGTCTGGCTTCCATTGACAGCCGCCTCAGCCATGGTGTCTTTGGAGTACAGGGTGCCAGAGCTACCTTCCAGCTCAAGCTTTTTGGCTTTTTCCTGCATGATAACAGGACTTCTTTCCTCTTCCTTTGAAGAAGTTTTTCTGGCAAGCCGTCTCTCATGGTTCAACTGATTCTGTAAATTATGGTATTATTAATTCAGTAATGGAGGAGAGAAACAGAAAGCAGATTTGTAAGCTAACATATCTTTTGAAATATGACAAATTCAAAGCAATTTATTGGGGGGTTATATTGTTTTATATTCTCCATCTCTCATGTTTAAGATAGCTGATTTCCTTAAGATGTTTTTAAACTAACTTAGGATTAGAAACCTACATCCCAGTCAGCTAAGAGCATTATACCTACTGTGAGATTAATACTTCACACAACTAATTACTTTCACTTTGTGACAGCTGTGGATGGCACATTTGAAGTGGTATTCATTTAATCTAATTTAAGCTTCTAAAAGGTTCTCAAGTTCAAGCTACTCCCCTGGCCTCCCGTGAGAGACCTTAGCTGATGAGCAGCTCCAGAAAAAATTCAACTCATCTTGCAGGCATTTGGCATAGAATTAAGTGAGACATCCCTAGGAGGATGTTCACTGATTTGAAAATTACCTGAAGTTGACTTTTTTAAAATCAAGATTGCAAGAAGGAAAAAAAAGATTGCTTCCACAGAAAACGACTCCTGTAGATTTAAAAAACCAAAACGACAAAGCTGCCATAATTTTAGGTAATTTGCAAATGTTCATGATTCTTTTCTTGCCTTCTTTTGTTTGGCTAATTTCCAAAAGAAACAAGCAATTTCCTTCCCCTTTTTTATTTCCTTTATTTGAATTGGATCAAAATTCCAGAGGTACCAGTGGGAAATCCTTCACCTCAACAGTTTGAGTTTTAGGCCTTTTCTTCTGTAACAATCAGTTTCTGCACTGCTTGTTTCCATCCTTTCCTTTGTTTCTACCTCATGTCCTTTTCCTACTTCTGTCTCATTCTCTTCTCCTATCATTCTTTTATATGGTTATTTTATATGTTGTATTTTTTCTTCACATGTGTTTAATGTATTAGGATGTCATTCAGGAGAGCATTTATGGTACTCAACAGAGCACAGATCCTTGCAATAGTACCAAAAGTAATATGAATTGAAACTAGCCTGCAGATTTATTTTTTCCTTACAAATGAAACCCTGTAACTGAAAGCTAAATGGGTACTAATGACTGCCATTTCTCACGCTTCTAATGATGACCTAAATATTTTAAAACAAGTCTATGACAGCTATATGTATACTAAAAAACCCCACTGGTATGTGTCAAAATTCCCTAGAAATTCCCAGTCACCCTAGAAACTTCAGAGTTAACTCAGGGTGACTGGTTAGTGCAAGTATGTAAGTTCTTACCTTATCTTTTGTTAAAGTGTGTTTCTTGACAATTTTGGGTTGATTATTCAGTGTACCGATAGAAGAACAATTATACTGACCAAGATCTGCCTCCTGTACACTTTTACTTTTACCTGTTCTTCCCAAGGGCACAGGTTTTGCAACCTAAGAAATTAGAGAGGAAATTAGGAAAGGCAACATGTCAATTTTGTATTCCTTGGCAACCTACAGAAAAGATGAATGGGGGTGGATTTTTTTCCTTTATTTTAGAAAACAGTGACCTACATAAAACCCATTAAAAGGTCCCCTGAATTGTGATATAAGACTACTTTCTAATACTTTTTTTTAAATCATAAACTCACTGTCAATGTCTCTGAAGGTTCAACTGAAAGCTACAAGGAATAGCAATGATACAAAATTTCTGTATGTAATACAATACAAAATAATCTATTCGATTATTGTGTAAGTACATGCTTAGCTATACGAGATTATCAAAAGGGACACAGGTCCCCCTAAGTTAGTCCCTGGAGCAGCCTGTGACAAGAGAGCTGCCACACCCCCCATCACGTTACTGGCAGCAGTACATCTCGACTGTAAAGGAAAGTGATGACAATAAAGTAATGCCCATTCTCAAGTAAGTGTAGTGATTGCTACACACCCACAGAAATCACTCTCAAACGGAACCCACGAAGTTCCCTTGGTACACATAGCAGCCAGGAAGCACAAGGGCCCAGATATTCAAAATGTTCCTAAAGCCTTAACTCCCACAGGCATCGGCACTCAATGCATCAGTGAAGAGGATGAATTTGTTATGAGCAAAACTGGTGTTTGGAGAAGAATACATTTTATACAGAAATAAATACTACATTAATTACTCTCCCTTAAATACAGATGAATATATGCAGGATGGAAGAAGAATTGTTCCCAACCCACCCCCACTAATTCCAAGTGAAAACCCCAAATCCTGAAAAAACACTTTATTCCTTCTCAAAGGAACATAGTTCCTCTGCAGCTAACGGAGGCAATCCATGAAATGCTGAGAACACCAGAATAAATATATTCAAATATCCATTTTTACAGTGTCTCATCCTGTAAGTAAACATCATCCCAAGGGACTCCAGTTCTTTAAATGCAAACAATAGGCTAGAATTTGACTCTCTGGACCTCAAAAAAAAAAAAAAAAAAAGCTTATAATCATTCTATTTATGTAAGTATATACTATTAAATTAAACTAATCTCAGACCTATATATTTTGTAAGTTACTATGGGCATTTGATCCACATTTGGAATAATTTAAGAGATACATACTTATGACATTGTATGCCTCTATATATATCTATAAAGAAAATCATATAATAAACAGATGGATAACAGTACATGTATTTATGGACAAGGTTATATTTTTAGGCTTAAAATCAAAACTATGTGTATATGCATACATTTTTCATTAGGATATTAAAGACAATCCACCAGAAGCAATAGTTACTTATGACATATTCTGTTTCTTACCCTCTCCTCTATTATAGGAAGTGAAAGATCAATGAAAGGTTCTTTTACTGTTGAAATCTTGAAGAAAAAGAGAAAATGCACTTAAACGCAAAGAACAGTACATGGGTTTAGTGTATAGCTCCCTTTATTTAATCAATTTATTATCAAAAACTATACAAAAAGCTAATTACTTACAAGATGTATGAAACTACAATGAAGAACTTCCCACTAACTTTTTTAAAAATTTATTAAGTTAGGTCCAATTTTCTTTCTAACACGGCACAGAATGTGGACATGAACTGACTTGAAGCAGTGTGGTGCTCACTTTCTCTGAGCTCCAGATGGGTTTTCAAGTCACATGGGCCTCTGTGGTACCACTGTACAGAAAGCTACCTTCTAGAGTTTCCTGATTCTGCACACTTCTGCACAGGTGTTTGAGCTGTTATGCAGCAAGGACTGGTTAATGGCAGTTAAGTGACAGGTTCGAACCTCATGCTCTCAGGTAAGATTAAGTCAGTCTTACTAGTTACAGTCAAAAGCTATGTTAGATTTTTTCACACCATATAGTAATTGGTGAAATAAATCCAATTACAGGAGAAAAGGGGATTGAAAAAAAAACCACCTCTTTTTTTGTGCTGTTTCGTTTTGCCATGTATAAGCTGGAAACATCTTGCAAAGCATAGCTAAAGACAATCTCTTTCAGCACTTTCCATTCGCCTTTATGACTAAGTTCCTTAGGCTCTCTCCCTTGCTGTTCTCAAATTCCTTCCAAAACTGACTCATCTTACCTCTGGAAGGACTGTGAAAAACAAAACCTTAAAAAAAGAAGTAAAATCATGTTGTACATTTAAGTCACAGTCATGTCATCAATTACTGTCACCATGTCCCTTCTCTTGTATTTGTGGCCCCTTCTTCCACCTGTGAAATTTTGGTATGAACTGCAAGCTTATTTTTACCTGTTGCACGAGGGACTCGGGAACATTTAGGTTCCAGTAAAGCAATAAATGAGAACAAAAGCAGTGCAGCTCTGGTGACTGCCTGGCGAGCGATGTTCAAACAGGGGTTCCTCTAAAGTGTCGGTTTGCATGAACAAACATGTATCAAAAATATCTTGCCAGTGCAGGCAAACGAAAATGAATGCTAAGCTCTTCCTCAAAGGCTACAGCTAGCATATTCCCAAGTCCTGTGCAGGCAGAATATAAGAATCCACCAAAAATAGATGAGACATGCAAAATACATATAACTTCTGCTTTTTATATAGTCAAAGTTCTTCATTGGTGTTAGTAGCACATTGAAGAGTAATCTGCACACCACACATAGGGAAGTTTACCTGGCACTGCAGGGCTGTGCTTAATTTTTCAGATTGATTAATTTACTTAATCTCTATAATATGAAATAAAATGTTTTAAACACAGATGTAACATTCAATTAGAAAAGTCATGCAAATAAGATTTTTCTCTTTCAAACGTAAAAGAAAATTATAAGGATCATGGAAAGCATTTATGATGGAATGTCAGTAATATTAATTATGAAAGGAATATACTGTTCATTAGGGTTATTACATTAATTCTAAAAAATACTTTAAAGAAAATGAAGTAATTTTAGCATTTTCCCACTCATTCTAATTCAAAGTAATTTCCAATTTTCAGGTGCATCCCAGAGGAGCAGGCAGGAGGATTCATGTTTTAAGATAGATAAGTGTTTCAAAAATGTCAAATAACACTAGTGTGTAACACATATGATTATAGAATTTGGAACCTCCAGCCTTAAGCCAGATGTAAAAATCAAGCCCAGTACTTGAATACTTTTTGAATTCAAAGGATCCCTGTTCTTAGGTTCGGGAGAATAATGCTTTAAAGAAGGAAGAAATCATTTCAAATGAGAAACTTTCAATAAAGTCTTGTTTTTACAAACAAACAAACAAGTATAAAATTGGCAACACAATTTTATACTTTCAAGACAATGTAATCAAACCAGTATGTGATTGATTCCACATCAAACCAAATTCCAGAATACCTACATTTTCACATTCCTCACACATGACAGTGCTAGTCAATTCACCAACAAAGATCCTATCTATGAAGTTCATCTTCACACCCTCTCTTCCATATGCTGAAAAAACATTGCCTTTTTTAAATGTGAAAAATAACACATCCAATGCCACACTATAAGTACAACAAAATTCTTTCCAAGATATATTATGAAAGCATAATTTTAAACATATTCAAAATGTTTTGAACACAATACAATAACTAATACATCATATACTATTATCTCAACATTTAAAAATATTTTAGTGAGAAGGTTCCCTTTCATCTTTCCCTTCCCCATCTTCTGTAACAGAATAATAATATTGTATCTCTTAAGAAGAAGCCTTTTAAATAAAATCTCAGTTTTCTTTTGAATACATAATATTGCATTGCCTTGATATAGACACTGGGGTAGGCAGACAGGTTATCACCCTTTCAAAATGGTTTTTGCAACTATAAAGCTCTAAAAAATGTAACAAAATCCTCTTCTAATACATCTTTATGCCTTAACTTTTGCAGATTTGGGAAGGATGACTTACAAAACATGTTAATCATTAGGACTTTAATGAAAACAAAATCCCCCAAATTAGAACTACTGAATAAACAAACATGTGCAAAAAGAATAAAACCTCTTCTTTTGAAAAAAGCCTTCTTTAGAAATAGCTGCCTACCTTGACTTTGTAATTTTATTTAGGGTGCTCACAGTACCAGTCAGCTGACAGAAATCAGTTTTATTTATGGAAAGTGGCCTCTCTGAGTATAAAGTAATTATGGCTATATAATAAATATGGAGAAGGCTATTTTAGAAAACAAAATTAAATTCTACTTATTATTAAAAGATGCATTATTATCATCGGGGAGCCTTTCTCCTGGATACAGAGATGCAAGTCAGCATATACTAACTTCTCTATACTTTAGGTACACACTAGGCGGCACTAGAGTAACACCGAATAAAGTCTGGCAATTACAGCACTTCGGGTCTCCTGTTTGCAATGGGTAGTTCTGAAGAAAATGGTATTTAAAGACTAGTGCAGTTCTAGAAGTTTTCAATAAACAGTTTCGTACCTTTGACTTTTCTTCTAGTTTCTTCATCTGCTGTCTTAGTAGTTGGGTTATTAAATGCTTTTAAGATACCAGTTTGTATACGCTAGAAGTAAAAATAAAACCACGTATTTTAAGTGTAAACAGTCTAAAAACTAGTAATATATGATTAGACTTTATCTTATTTCCATAAAATAAGCATGATTTAATATTGTAAAATACTGTTGTTATTCACTAACAATGTCAAAACTACATGAGCTTTAGTAGATAATCATCCAAAAGTTTCCTTCCCTTAAAAGAGAACCATCATGGGGCACTTTACAGGTTACCAAGAAACTATGAAATTTTCAGTGAACTAATACTATCCATTTCTTCCACTGTAAATGGACTAATACTGATTGACTAGGATACAAAACATTTGGAAGGCAGCTAAGGATCTTTTAGTAGCCAGACTTCAGTGACTGCATTTGGGCAGTATTTTTATCACTTCTGTTTATTTTGTAACACTGCAAATTCCAGAGGTATGTTAGAAAACCTTAGAAGAGAAAGAAAACGTCTTATGAATCCATGTAAATGTTATCAACATTTACTAAAAAAAAAAAAAAATCCTAAAAACTACAGTTTTGAAAGAAGGATCAGAAAGAAGCAAATTCATTAATGAGCTGTAGCTGCCCCTCCAGACAGAGGGTGCTTCTCCCTGTTATTTCTCAGCTGCCTGGAGGTGAAGAGATGTTATATTCCTGGCAGAACAGCATGGGCTGGTAGAATAGCCCAACCTCTGACATGCTGCAGAGAGAGAAGCAGGAGGATGAATCAGGTCCCCTGACTCTAGCATGCATGACCTGTGCTTTCACTTTTCCTGGCAAACATCCTGCCTCTCTGATCTACAAACTCTAGTAACATGTACAAGTCTCCCTTGTCAGTGTGCAAATGACATTTATAATTAAATACTGAAGTCACACTTAGAGCAAAGTATTATTCTTAGAGGCAAATGATGATACCAAATCTTCTGCAAGCAACTCAAACCCTATGTCCTAATAGGAAGATTAATAAATGGCTCTAGTCTCTAGGCAGCAAAGCACACTTCCAAGCCGCATATCACAGAAGTGTGAGGATGACAGACAGCGTCAGAGGTTTGGTTTCCAGTTCAGACACCCATCAGACCAAGTCATACTCCGACCTTATGAGTATGTGACCTGGCTTGTGAATTAACTCCCGCTGCCCCGAGCTCAGCTTTGTTCATCTTAAAGCCAACAATATACTAAAAGGATTAATCAATAGGTAATTCATGAAGTTGAGCACCATAAATGGGTTTAGGGCCATAAGCAACCCTTTTGTTGGGATTAGCGCGTTGAACCATTTATTTAGGTCAAAGAAAGACATAGTCTTTGAATGGGCAGGATGCTGTGGACAATGGCAGCAGACATTAATCAATTAGCAGCAGGGTTCAGCCACTTCAGGCCCCGGTGTGAACCATCTCCAGCTCACATTGCTGGAAATGGCAGATGCAATGTCATCTTCATTGTTGTATGGCCAAGCTTTTAGCTTAAAAATCCACTTGTGTATAAACACACTTTCTAACTTTTTTCCACAAGAATATGAAAAAGTTCAGCACTGATGTCAGACACAAACACAAAACCACACAGAAGAGGCAAAAGTATAAAGTGATTTTTGGTTAGCTCCTATAACTAGCGCCATGTTATGTATTATATGTATTTCTCATCAAAACTTAGGGTTTAAAAACAACTAAACCTGGCAGGGATAGGGAAGCAGGGATGGCCATGTTCGGCTGTCTCATAGGTGGATAGCAAAGCAGCTAGCTACCTTTCAGGAGGGCTGTTCCCTCTTCCAAGAAGGAAGTTTAAAAGCAGCATGAAAGAGGAAGTTTAGCGGCTGTAATCCCTGCTATGGGGTTCTGGTGGCAAACACGATGCTGCAGGCAGTGCCCAGCCAGAGCCCGCTTGGTAGGGAGGCTCCTGCCTGTGTCCAGCCAGCACAGGCCTTATGTTTGCTGTTTTTCTGCCATCTACAGATCTGAAACATGGAATAAGTAAAAAAAAAAACCCAGAGAGAGGGAGGGGGAGAGAGCTATTACTAGTACTGTCGGTGGCAGAGCACCCTGAGGTGATAAAGATGTGTTTGCAGTCATGCACCATTAGGGCAGCAGTGGGGTGTAATTGCAGGGCAGGGTGGCACCCACCTCTCTCTGCCTGGCGGTAAGTTGGCAGAAATACTGCCCAGAAAGTCACCATACATTCTCACCATCTTCCATCACTCTTTTGAGGTAGCTACTATAGCTGTCACTGCTCCCTAATAATAGACTCAAAAGGCAAATGCTAATGCAGGTTATTGCAATGATGGCACATCCACAGGTGAAGCTGACAGGGGACTGACCTGAAGGGAAAGCACAAGCACCTTCTGGAGAAGAAGCTTAGTTGTTGTACTAATGCTGCATTCTGTGGATCCTCCTTTGTCAAGAAAATACAGTTTTCACTTTTTATTACATGAAAATCAAAAAATAAAATAATAAAGTTTCCCTCTGCTGCAAAAACATGTCAGCTGTTTTCTAACTGAAGTCAGCTGCTTCTGTTATGTGCCCTGTTCAAGACATTTTCTAAGTATCACAGTGTCAAGGTTTAACTGTTTCTCCTAAAAGTTCAGTTCTGTTTATAATCAAGAATGCTACTGACAAGACCAATAACTATTAGTATTTTGGCAGCATGAGGATTTGTTCAGTTCTACTTTAGTGCCAGGAACTGGGCTCAGACACAGCTTTATATCTTATCTGCAAGATAATTCAGCTTGGGATCATGACAGTCATCGGGTTACTAAAGGAAAGGGAAGAGGAAGTACTCTGGTGAGTACAAGATTTAAGGCCTTCCTATAGAGGAGGCCTAGAAAAGGTTATTTACCACAAAGTATCATCTGAAAAGAAGGGTCAAAGACTAAGCCAGACAGATTAAATCTGATATATAGTCAAAACAGCAACCAAATAGACCCTATCTTGCATGAACAATGCAGGAAGCACAAATAATTAACGAAAAGAAACAAAAAACCTCACACAGGGCCGTTTTCAATATAACAAACTGCTTCTATACTTCATATATATTAGATGTAGATTTAAGCAATGAAAAGCAGCACCTTACTGATAAAACAAGGAGTTCCTTAGACTTTCAAGAGATACAAGAAACTTCACAAGATTTTTTTTTCCTCCACAATTTTCATTGAAAATTTTCAGTTAAAATTGTGGGTAGGCCCACAGCTAGGAACTGCTAATTTTTGTCCCAAAGCTTTAAAAATTCACTTTGTCAGCTCATGCAGAAGTCCTACCTTTACTTTTCTGACATCTCAGATGTCCCTTTTTCCCCTCCTTTTCCTTTTTTTAATGGCAAACAACTCAAATTCCTAAAGCTATCACATTCTAATTAACATACTCCTCCTACTAGTAACTGAAACATTCATTAAAATCAACTATTTTAACAAATCAACATGAACACAATTAAATATATTTCAAAAAATTTTTCTTTCTCAAGATAATGAAAACAGACACTCTTACTATGTTAAGTACATCTTTAAAACAATGGGAACACGAAGGACATTGAAGCAATGACTTTAAAAAGACACACAAAGACATTACTTTTGTCTCCTCAATCCTGATTGCGTCCAACAGATAGTGCAGAAGCTCCTGGCTGTCCTGCTGCTGGAACCCCTTGAATCGAGGAGCCCTATGAAAGAAACGTAAAGAATTTAGAATTATCTTGGGAGGTTCTTAACAAGACAATGTCAACAACAGACACTTGTTGGATGCCAGGGTACAAACAGCTACAATCCCTGCTGGACCTCATAGGGCTTTAGGAACCTTCTGGTGTGGCAGGCAATTTCACCAACAAGGCTGCACTTTAACCTGGGTTGCAGTTTGACTCTATGGAGTATGGCTTGACTAAAATACAGATTTGCCAGTAGAGTCTCACCCATGCTAGCAGCTCTTTCCTGACAGACTACACCAGTACTTCTGTACCTCGAGACATTCCCAATGCCACAGAAGAGAGATAAAGATGATTTTCCAAGTGCTTAACCTCCTTTGCTATCTCACCCTTTTCTCAACTGAGAAGAAATCTCAAATGTGCATAAACAGTCCTTTTAGATCACCAGCAGCATCCACATGACTCTCAGAAGCCAAAAGAGGAAAAACATCCATTTCTGACTATGCTTCCATTTACACTGGTGATCTTTTAGGCAACTGCACAGGGGTAGCCTTGCATCTGAGACAGCCATGCAGTAGTATCAATCACTGCTATTCAAGAACTGTTAATTTTTCTTTTACTATTCACAGCATCAAAATATATTCTAAATACCATATTTTTCAGGCATAGATTACACAGAAATCAGAAAAACTAAACTTATGAGTACATGGACAGATCCTTAAGGTATTCTCCTTACGAAGATAACTACAGCTAGAAGGCTTCTAATAAACCATTTGAATCTTCAGGTTCTTGCAACCCCAAATGAGACTGTGTATTCACTATTAACACATCTCTGTTCACATTTACTGTAACTGACTGTTCAAACTATACCTGTCTTTCCAGGCAGGTTACCGTTTAGATCTTTAATTACAGTCTTGAACTGCTTAATCTAAAATTATATTCCACAGGGAGTTGGAACAGACCACTGGAGGTCACCTAACCCACCTCCCTGCCCAAGCAGAGTCCCCTAGAGCAAGTTACTGAGGATTGCAATGGGTGGGTTTCTGAATTTCCAATTATGCAACCAAATGGCAGCTGTGACTCTTGCTGCAGACTGAGGGGAGCACATGCAGGCCTAACCATGGGCACCCCTTCCAAAACCTAGCACAGGGGACAATTGGATTAGCAGAGCTCAAACAGGAATTTTAGCAACCTGGCAGAGCAGCCAGAAAAACCAACCACTCACTCAGCTACTCAATTTTATTAAATACATGTTGAGCCAGTTTTCACTTTGATCTGTGGATTGCGTGCTGTGGCTAACCAGTACACAGAGCTGCAATTTCCCCTGGCACAATGATCTCAGTAGCCCAGCAAAGCTCTTCAGCCGTTCTAGGGTTCTTGAGGGTGAGGCTTCCATCCCACTCATACTCTAAAGCTGCTCATATTTGCCTTGGAAGTTTGTGCTCATGGACAGCAGAAACTAAAGGTGATCAGAAAACACACCAGATGTGCAACATGCCGACAACACTAAAATGTAAAGCTGGGCAAGGTATCAAGATGCTAAGTTAGGGAATAGCAAACATGGGATATAGGCAGGATAGTGATACAGCAGTTTTTAACTGCTCACTGGAGGCATTTTGGGATGTAAGTGGAGAAGGACTGAAGGTGACAAGCCAGATATCTAAGGTCAAGGCCTAAAATTAAGTGGAACAAATCTGGACCTGCATATGCAAAACATGTTCACATTTACAAATAGGATACTTTCACATTTGCACTTCCTATCCTGTTTATCACACAAAGTTGACAATATCCTTAGATAAAAATTATTTAATGACACCACTGTACTGTGAGGCTTACTATTAAATCTGGAATCAGTATAATGAGTGACTTTTTTAAGCCTTCTTTTGAAAGTAAATTTTTTTTTCATGAGCAAGTCAACCTCAAACATTAATTTCAAATTTTAAAAACTGAAATAATCTTTAAATATTTTGTTTAATATTTCTAAAATGTAATCTTCTATTAAAATGACATTTTATTTCTAATACATTTGATTATAAATTGTAAATACTTTCTGAAAAGCACTGAACCTTTATTTTGGCTCCAATAAAACACTCCATATACATTAAAAAAATAAATAGCGTATGTAGCTACATTCACATGTTTGCATGCTTTTCAATTCACTAAAACAGTTTTCTCTCATTGAATGTCCAGGAATCTAAAAAAAACTTTTTTTTTAACCCAGATGCCAAAATCAGTTCAATTCTGAGAAATCTGGTTAGTTAGCCACAGTATTATCATTAATTTATGAGAAATTTCTTGTTTTTCTGAGGCAGTGAGAATCAATGAGTAAATTCAGCCCATCTCCTGCAGTACAGGCACATTAATAGCTCCAGTATAGCAAGAAAACCTTTCATATATACATGTTCTGGATCCTGGTACTAATGAGGATTTTATTATTTTTTGGCCACAAAAGCAGGACCTCTGTAAGGGACACTACAGTAAAAAGGATGAAAAATTAATAATTACTAGACAAAGGAGCAAGCAAAAACTCCCATCACTGTTACAGAACAGTTTTTTTCACTGCAGAGACACCTCACAGAGCTAAATATTCAATGCAAATCAGGAAAAAGCCCCACACATACTTTTTGTTACTGCTTATGGTTTGCAGCGTAACCACTGACTGACGAGTATACAATAATCATTTCAGATGAAAATTATTTTATTAATTTGTGTTTCAAAGTAAAATAATTTACCTGCATGTTCCCCACAGTTTTATTAGCTTAAATTAAGAGGGGAGGAAATTAACTCAGCCATGGAAGTTTTTCCTTTTGGTTTGTTTTAGGATTTTTTCATTTTATAAGAACATAGTGCATTTACAAGTATAAGATTATTTAGGCTTCTCTGGGCTTGTACTAAATCTATATGCCTGAATTTTAATGGAAACAAGAATGATAGGAATGCAACAGCTGCTACTTTAAAAGTGAAGTGGTAGGGAAAGTGACTTGTAAAGATTCCACTTAAGGTTGAGTCATTTACTTGGACTGACAAATGATGTCATTGTTAACACTGCTTAAGATATAATTAATCTGTCATTTATCTACATAATATGCTATGTAATGTTACATATAATTCTAAATATCTCGAAATATCTTTGTCGAAAAACATTTGAGATTAGTGCATTTGTTTTGAGGTGGGGGAACCACAACAGGAAACCAAAAAAATAACAATAAAAAGGAGGGAGAGAATTTCACACCTCACAATACATTTGCTGGAAACTTCCTACACTTATAAACCAGTATTAGAGAAGAAAAAGGAATTAATCCATGCTGATACACAGAAATCTGACAACTAAAAGATGTGTGCTCTCGTCTCCTTGAAAATATGCTTCAAGCAATATCCTTGGCAAAAGTGGGGGACTTGGAGATGGTTGGTTGAGTTGACCGCTCACAGATGTGCTGACATATGGAAGCCAGTGCCAATGCGATACAACCTGTTGTACAGTGTCAGCAGGATAATGACAGAACAGGTTGAACTCCTGCTAATGGCCATAAGTGGTGAAGGACAACTGTGACATCTACATGCATACTACTTATCTAGCCTCTCATTGCTCATCTGGAGACCAGTTATAACTGCTTGACTGTCCATTAAAGAAATACTTTTCATGATGATTTACTTCCTAGAATGCTGTAGTAACAAAAACTACATAGTAACATAGTATTTCAAAGAAAAGAACCTACTAGTTTTAATTCCTATATTATGTTCAAGTTATACTTTAAAAGCAGAACTGGGATACAATTAAAGTAATTCAATCATACTGCACAGAGCTGACATACTTTCCTGTCTCTAATAAAAATCTTCTCCAAAATCATCCTTTCAAGAATTACTATCTTTGTGCAGAAGATAGCCTTGTACCTTGGAAAACCTTAGAAAGAACAATAACCGCTTGAAAACAGAACATACTATTTCATTTTTTCCAGTAGGCCAACATGCACAGGAATCCTTTAATAATGCAATACATACCCTACAGAGCTGTGCTTGGCAGGATGTGCTCTGAAGGAGCTCAACCAAACATGGGCTTGTCCCCACATGTAAGTAACGGATAACACCAGGCACAACTGTACTATCTCAAGGGCGTGGATAGACAGCACTTAGCTCTCCTTTGGGTGTGCTGGTCAATTTATTTCATCTGTTTTGTCTCACCTTCCCCCAAAAAGGAATGCACCAGATCTATTGTTTCTTCCTTTAAGTCCTGCTAAGATTTCCAACAGCGCTCCGTGACAGCAAGTTCCACAGGTTAGTCCTATAAAATGCTTAAATCTACTTTTTTTCCCCTCTGGCTCCAAATCTGTTGCCTTTCAATTTCACAGACAGCTCCTTGAACTCTTACGAGGGCACTTAAAGAAGCACAGCTAATTTATCTTCTATCATTCATTGTCTTCTCTTGCCGTCATGTTTTCTTTTCATGTTCTCTCCTGCCTAAACTCCCAAAATTCAAGTCCCTATTGACATAAAGGCTTCCTGGTTTTGTTACTTCTCCCTAAATTCTGGTTAACCTAAACAAAGAATACACCTCCAGTGTACCTAATAAAATTATTCGGTTTCTTCTTCATTTTATCTATAAGGTTTGCTTACATAGCTCACCAATGCCACACCCATTGCAAATACTTGTCTTCTCCAAAATGCTACACAGGTCTTCCTGAGTAGAAGTGAACATAAAGCTCAGGAACATGTGCAGATGATTCCTGCCAAAACACACTTTTACATGCAATTTGTCTACTTTGCACTCATAAATTTTATCCATCCAGCTTTTGCTAACTTGTTCCTAAAATTATGAAAACTCTGACAAAGTTTGCTGAAAAAAAAAGACATGCAATCTCTCAACTGCTGCTACACAGAGAAGCTGTAATCTCCTCTGTCAGAGCTCCTGAACATACTGCTGCACCACCAGCAAGGCACATGGAGGTATGACGGGGACACAAAATAATTCGTAACAATTGGTCAGGGAAACAAACTTTGTGTTCTGCTGCTATTCCACTTAAATGGTAGAAGTCAAATGGGAAAAATAAGCAAGCAAAAAATCTTTTCTAAAAATATATTTTTCCTACAGCAATGTTACTGCAAAAGAAAAGGTTCAAAAAGACTCCTTAATTAATGAGAAAAATCCTGTTTCCTTTATCTCTTATATCTTGTATAACATTATGTTAGTTTTCCTTAGCACTTCCTCTCAGAAGTGATAAATGTGGAATTGGTTTTCCCCTCCAAAACTACAGTTCTGTTAATATCAACAGTCCTAACCACACATGACCTCCATTCTGCCAGTCCCACCTCTGCCTTCAGTTCTACTTTCTGCACATGACAAGGAAGGATGAATAGTCTTTGGAGAAGGCAGACCTATATAGATTTTTGTAAACACCAATAAAATCTTTGTTAGGGAAGTATTTTTTTCCTGTGTGGTAATGTAGCGATAAAATACCTCTATAAATAGTTATTTGATGGAGGTTTGAAGCAGCCAAATTCTGTAGCTCCTTTCTGGACTCATTACTTACATGCTGCAACATTTTACTTGCTACACAAAACTAAGCTTTCTGCCATCAATAAAATTATTCAATCATAACAAATAAAGGAAATAAAATTTATGTCCTCTTAATACATCAGTGTTGCATTAGTCACTAAGTCTCCAGATAAGTCAGAAGTCTGCAGTCCTGATATTCAGCATAGTGGAAAACCAACAGAAGGGCCCCGTAGCTATGCTCACAATCTGTCCTCACAAAACATCTGACAGCTGCAACACTAACAAAATTAACAGTGGATGAATTAGTACCAGACGCTAAACAGTTGCTATAGAAAGAATCATCCATTTCTTTTCTTCTTCTCCCCTTCTTCAACCTGGCTACCCCACCACTGGATAAAATAAACACTCAGTATAATTTTTATCTTTTGTTTGTTAATTTTTTTTTAAAAGAGCACCACAAGTGCACTGTCATACACAAGATAATGAACTTCACACCATGATCTCCTCAGACTCTTAAAGAAGCAGTTTGCAGTTGAAAATGATTGTGTTCCAGTTCTCTTACTACTTTTGAGCAGTGAACGTGTATCCACTTGCAGGTTTCTGGATTCCATTCCGGGACATGCCAGAGCTGCAGCTGAACAAGGCAATCAGTGTCTGCTCCCTTTTCCATCCTATACTATCTGTACAATCTGCTTCATAAATTCTTAGTGAAGAAAGGTATGGTGATACACTGTACACTTGCACTGAGACAGCAAGAGCTGTGATGGGGAAAGAATGAATCTTAAAAAAAAAAAAGAGAAAAAGAGGTTGCAACTGGAGCCAGCAAACTTTTATGTAGCACATATAAAGCCAAAACATTACTATTAGAAGGTCTCCCCCATGCCCTTCTCCTTGGTGGTTAACTGACTTGTCTTTCTCTGACGTATCTCTCTGAAACACAAACATTTTGCTTCAGTGTAGTCCTTCCTGTTACACATTCATCCTGTCATCTCTTTTAGGAAACTTGCTGTTTGAACTTTGCTTGTTGAATAAAAAGAGTTTGTGCTAACGCAATGTGAAGAGCACAAGTCGTGCCTGCCTCTAGGATTACTTTATTAACACGACCTCTTGGCATTCAAGAAGCAGTTTTACAGAGAATGCTGCAGTAACACAGACTTCTTCCTAGCTGATACTCCTGCAGTCTTGCCCTGCTTTCTCTTGCATTTCAACTTTGATGAAGAATAGAAAGCCAACTTTAAAAAAAAATAAAGAAAAAGGCTTTGTAAAAATGGCACCACAGAACACTGCATTCATACTGTTAAAGCTAATAAATAGTGAACGCATTCAGTTTGCAAAGATAAAGATTTCCCATTCTCCTACTTTCACCACTGCACACTGCTGAATTTTCTGAAACTCCCCCTTTCTTGCTTATGTCACCAACAATCAGAAAACAATCAAAACACCAAAACCTTCTGTCACACCTGTCCAGCCGCTTACTGTCCCTGAACACCTAACTTCTCACTAACAGCATGTGGCTGACACTTTTGTTATTGATAGTAGCGCTACTAAAGGATTTGTATCTAAGTTGTGTTCTGCAAGGATAACAAAAGTAAGAAGTAGGGATGAAGGCAAGAGATGATAGGAGCTGGCAAATACACATCTAAACAGCAAAAGTCTGCTGACCACATTAAAATGATTCAATATTAGCTGTTAGTTAAAGTGCATGCACATCCTAATGATCAACAGACAACAGCAGAAGAACTAGATAGTTGAGATTTAATACTGACATCACTTAATGACTGCACAAACACATACAAAGCAGATACAAAATACCTGTCACTTTCAAAAATACCATGCCATCTGAAGTGCACTCCATTGTGATCATTTCATAATCACCTTTGCTAAGGTGAGCTTCAAAACATGTTTTACATCATCTCTTCCCTTGCATCCTTAATACTTACTGAGAAAAAGCTACTATTGTTATTTAATCATTTCCCTTCCATTTCTCAGTCAATTTAATTCTTATTTCTTATAATCAAATTACATTTGAGACAGCCTCGAAACACAAGGAGAAGGAGTGAGAAAACAATATAGTTTTCTTCTCTATACATTTTCCTTCCAGGTAAATAATGCCAAGCAAAGAACATTGCTGTTTGACTCAGAAATGCTGTAAGGTCACTTTATGCACATTTCCTTTTACAGCTCAAAAGAATCAAAAGGAAGGCAAGTATAATAGAAAAAATAAAATATTCTGTTTCTGAAGTTGAATTTTGAGGATAAAGAAAAGGTAATGACTTATTTCTGTACAGAATTAAATCTTCTCTGCTCCAGTCTAAAAGCTTTTGTTTCCTTATACTGTACTTTAAATCCTTCCTTGCTCAGTAAAGTTGTCCTGGAACACCATGGTAGGAGGCTGCAACTTTCTTCCTAACTCTCTTACTGCAGAATGCTTAAAATTCCATGCAATAATACTGTAGCAAATAAATTATCACACAGTATTATTCTTCTTTAAACATGAGATTCATATATACCATCCTCTAGTTACTCTGCTTCTACAGATTCTGTTACTTGTAAGTCAATGTTCAAATATTTGTATCAACTTTTAAGTAGGTCTTCTACAGGTGTTTTAAAAAGCACGATTGTTTGCATCATAACTGAAAGTACCTACAAAGCACCACTGTAAACATTTTCCACACCAAGAAACAGGAGTTTCTTTAGGGCTTGTAAGCACTTTGCAATCTGGAGCCATATGCCATTTCAGTACTGCTTCAAGTCCTTACTTGTTAGACCCTTTTTAATTTTGAATTGATGCCAAGGTTAGACATCATAACAGAGGTTCCCCATTTAAAATCTTATTCTTTTTTACAAAATACCTACATACACTTTGAAGTATTAGCACAGATTTATGCTAATAAACAACAAAACCTGGAAGGCAGTCTATTTTCTTCAGTTTTACCATGCCCTCTTCTGCCCCCTCACACTCAGTTCAAAGGTTATGAACTGGGCCATACATTACAGGAAGAGCAGGTACAACCCTGGCGTGCAACAAGGAGTCCTGCAACTTTAAAACATGAAGAAGCTGTTTTCTGGACTGCCTGGTGAAAATCTAACAGCTTCTTTAGAAAGGACAACAGACACTGCACACTTAGAAACATATCACTGGAAATTAAAATTAAAAAAATAAGTAAAAGATACTGACAATACATACTTTTGACAAAGCTGGCTGAACAGCACTTTGGGAGAAAGAGGACCTTTTCCAGCCTCCCTCATGCTGTGAAGGAACAAGAACATTGCTGAAGTCAAAGGTCCTGGGCTGGAAAGGTTTACCACCAAAGGATCCTTCAAAACAAAGGTAAATTACGCATCAGATTTCAAAATTAAGACACAAGACTTGTTTCAAGTTACTACATACATGATAAAGAGCAATATAACTTTCAGTTTTTAAGAGTGTTTTGGGGTGTTTTTTTAAAAATGTTGATGTCACCTACTTGATTGGAATAGTTGAACAGCAAGCTTACTATTTAAGGAGTAATAGTCACAAACCCCAACAATTCTTTTTGAGCGAACTGGTGGTAACAACAGCTTTGGAAACACGCTTGTCAATGAGCCAGTCTGGTTCTCACAAAAACAGATAACCTTTGTATTACCTGTTTTACTCTTACCCCCACATGCACTGAAATTGAACTGGAAAGACAACCTCCTCCATGGGCCAGCGTAAGATTGTGCTCAGTGGCTCTATGTTACTCAGCCTTAGGAATGGGGTGTCCAGCTTCTCTGACTGTGAGCCACACATTGAAATTTCCACACATCTGACAGCCACAGAAACACACCCTGTTCCTCCATGAACCAGGAGCTGTGAAATTACCAGCAGTGGTTCACAGCAAGAGCTGATGGCAGATCTATGGCACTGGGAGACAGGCACAGGGTGCATCCTGCACAGCCCCTCTTGGTATGACATTCACTCCAGCCAGCAGGTTCTGGGTCTGGAAGGATCCAGCCAGCAGCCACTCATGCCAGTCTTTAAGCAGAAGACAGTGCTGCACTGCTTACACACCACGTGTCTCAATGGCCACAGACCACCGGCTCTCCCCAACAGGCTCCAAGGTTCATATGTGCCCACAGTGCTATCTATTAGCTGACCTGCTTCTCAGAAAAAGAGATTACAAGTGCCCAATAAACAGTTGGAGAGGGTCCTCGTCCAGAAAGCAGATCCACACAAAACATATGTGCTATGAGTACACATAAAGTATTTGCTTTATATACACTATCAAAAGGTAGGAAAAGGCCCCTCACCAAGCAGGAAGCTGCAGGTTTCTATATTCCAATTATCAGACTACTGCAGCCACTAATTCTGCATTGGCATACAAATATCAGAAAACAGTCTTTGCTCCAAAGACTTTATTTACATTGTAAGCATTGCCATGAAACAAAGAATAAATCTTTCAACCTTATGGCTGTGCAAGTTACACATCAAGCATAAGCCAACATCCCACTGGCTTTCTAAGCCTTCAGGCAAAAACAAGCTCCAGATCTCTGCTGTGGCCCAGGAGAACTTAGAGAAACATGTTGCTGCTTAGAACTGTCACTGGAGGAAATAAAGACAGCAAAGCAGTGAACTTCACACTGTTCTCGCCTGGAGAAGCTATAAGCATCACCTACAGCAACACAGTGAAATCTCCGTAATTTCAGAGGTATCTGAAACAGAATACCACTCCTCTACCCTCACTGCCACCAGAAAGCTCACAGCAAACAGCAGGAAAAACAAAGAAAAAATGAAGAAAAAAGCCTCAGCAAACTGTTTTCTTCAGCTAGCAGAGGGAAAGGGGTATTATCGTTATTGCCAACATCATATAATGAAACTCCAAGTCTCTAAAACATGACCAGAACAGCAGAATATTCTTTGGATAATAGCCACAGGAATCACTTTCCCATACGCCTGCAATGAGCTTGAGGACAAGAAATTTGTTCCTCATTGAAATGTCACTTCTCTCATTTTAATCCCCCAGCCCATGAAGCACATAATAAACTTAACAGGTCTTATCAATGAAGGGCTGGGATGGACTTCAAAAAAAAATATTTCATGAACACTTCCTAGAGCCAAATAGACCATTTCTTGTATCATATATTCATACTGAAGAAATTACATGGCAAGTAAAAATAAACCAGCTGCTCTTTCCTAAGGTCAGGCATTATTTGATACTTCAGTATCACAAAATGTGAAAGCAACTAATTCCTTCTTCTTCAGGGCTGCGTAACAATTTTGTAAAAGAAGTCAGTTCACAGGTAACCTAAACCAACTAAACAATTAAAATGCAAAAGAAATGGAAAAGTAACAGTGTGCCTTTAATGGAGATGTGATTTTCTGTCCTCCAGCTTCCTCCCACATTTTCCCAAACTTATATTTCTTAGTGCATACTTACCAATTGAGAGTCTGAAGTATGACAGATTTTTAACTTTGTTCCTTTCTCCTTTATCTCATACATCAGTTCATTTAGTACATGAGTCTGTGCCAAATTCTTAAAGAAAAAAAAACACAAGAAACACACTGATCATTCAGTTACATGGTTTCTTTAGTTATATATTCTAGATTCAGGGGTAGACAAAACCAGATATATTTCATAATGTGTAACTGAGGTTTATATCAGACCACTAGAAAGAGCACTAAAAAAATCACAGTTCTAGATCTGACTGTCCTAAAATTGTATCTATTTCTTTTTCTGTAATTTCAAAATAGTTCATTAGTAATAATTTTGTTATTTTTGTTGAACAACAAGATTCATAACTTTTTTTTTTTTTTTTTAATGATTAGGGTGTTATTATCAGAAACCATTTGCCTGTTTTAAACTCTGCAGTCCCTCTCATCATGCCCCATGAAGCACAAAGGTTTTGGCACACTGAAAAGTATTACTTCTCTGAATTTAGGAGAGAAACCAACTCAACACATCTCAGCTTTGTTTCTTTATTTTTGGTCAACTCTGACTGTTGGTCACTTTGGTTTCTATGATGCCCTAAGTATGGACAGCTAACAATTTGCAGTTTTACTGTCTGTTTGATGAGTTTTGTAATCAACACCATAAACACAAGGTAAAGTGTGCAGGTGCAGAACACCTTTGTAGCAGTTTTCTTTCATTTGTTCACTTCTGTCTGCAGACATAGAGATGTCTCTGCTCAGCTGACAATCAACAGGATGGTACAATATAAAACCCACTAAGGCTGCTACTTTTTTTGAGGATGTTGGATTAGTTGTACACTAAACATCAATAGATGTATATTAATACAGCTCATTCCTCTTATTCTTGTCAGAAAAAAACCCATAATCAACAAAAGTGCTTCTGTAACTGCATCCATTGTAGGGATTTAAAATCATCCCAATGCAAAGTGCAGACATTTACATTATGCACAAAGTACACTATTCACATCACCAGTATGGTAAATACCCTGCATTAGTCATGACTAATAGTGCTGAACTTCAAATAAGACCATATGCTAGAGTACAACCCACACACATATGCAGTGTGTAAAACACTTAGCATTTTCACTTGTCTAATTACTGTGCAAAATGCTACTGACCCAGGAATTCTTTGTTATTTTAACAGGAAACACTCCTTGGATAGCAAGGAGTAAAAGAATTTGAAAGGGACTTTCAAAAAGCAGAATGAAGACTCATAACACTCAAAACCTTTTCAGAAGCCCATAGATTACACAGATTTAGTATTTCTGAAATCTGTTAAGAGAAAGTGGTATGATCTTTCCATCTTACCTGCATGACAGCGTTAAAAAAGCAGGTATTTCCTAAATTATTTATTCCTTTAACTGGAACTGATGAGGTTCCATTAGCAGAGCTCTTTCCTTTCAGTATTTCACTTGTTTCACTGTTTTCTTCACGAAGACGTATGATTTTTGATGAACCTATAATTAAATTATAGATTAACATGACCACATAACTGCATAGTTTAATCAATTCAATCCTTCCATGATTATTTTTATTAATTTCAATATATGTGGAAAGATACACTGATAATACTCTAAGCTGCTGTAAGTAGTCCTAAAAAAATAAAAAACCAAAAAAAACCAGACATCATCAGATAAAGCCCTAGGGGGTAAAAAAATACCCTCAACAACTACATACATCCAACAAAACCTTCCACAATAATCATACTGTCCTGTAAGACTGAAACTTCTACAATTCTATATTACACAAGCAATAAAGTAAAATGAGTTACTTTATCAACAATAAGCAGCAGAGATACATGTTCATTAGACACATCAGAATCACCACCCAAAGGCTGCTTTTTGGTGTATTTGAATGGAGGTAGCCAAAAGTTACCACTGAATGCTGCAAGTCTTTATCAACTATAGTGCTCCATTCCAACTGCCTTGTCAACAGCCCAACTGGACTCATTATCCCTACATTTGCTCCTCAACCCACCTCCCTTTGTCACAGCCTGAGGAATTGCTAATGCAATCCACATACATACAGTGCTAGTGTTTTAATTTCAAGTAACAAAAAAATGGTAAAACTATGCTAAAACATCCACATAATTCCCTGTTTCCCTTATTATTTAAATAGATGAGGGACAGCAAAGTTAGACAGTCATTAACTTGTAGCCTAGAGGTAATGGAAAGACTTGAGATAACAATATTTAGCCTGGAATTCTACTAGCAACTTTCATATTGTCATGGTTGCAGGACTAAATGTGAACATTACTGACATCTGCAGTGTCTTAAATATTGATTAACAATGCACGTCAATGTAAACGAGTTATGGACTTAATAGATGCCAAGAACTGTGATGCTACAATCTCTGTCTTGACATATGAATTCACGTATTTGTTCTAATGAGTTTCACATTGAAGACTCATTAAAGTGTTCTTGAGAAATAACTAACAGACCTATTTACGTTAATGAAATTCTCATGCCAAAAGGTTCTTTTATGTACACTTCTAAATACCTTCTTGCTTAGAAAATGAAAAAAATATTATTAAATAAAAAAGAAATTAAAATATCTATTGTATCTGGCAACAAGCTTCTGATGCAGTCTGCCTGCACGCTACAGTGCCATCGAGGCACAACTATTCTTCCAAACGGTACCTGAGGTTTTCAAAACAGAATTAGAGGTGCTTTGCTGTTTAAAAACATTTTTAAAATGTTCTTGTTAACAGTGCTTACACAGCTTTAAATTACTCTCCTTTCCACTCAGATGGAAAATTAAGATAGTACAAGGGCAAAGTAAAAGACCAAGTTCTCCTTGAAAACGCAGACAAAGTGTTTTTCAATGTAACAAACAACAAACCACCTGCTCACACCCTGAAACAGCCACCGTTTTATGGGCTACATGAAGCAACATCTTTTAATTGGCATGCTTAGAAGGGGCATGCTACAGTGGTTGAGGCTTGTCCACCCACACAGCTCCAGAACAACCCCAGCACGGGAATGCGAGCTCCAAGTATCTGCAACTCAAAGGCACTGCTCACTCTCAGAAGTTTAATATTATGACTGGAGATGTTTTCCCCTCAAAGAAGTGGGCCATCCAGAGTAGTGCTGAGGAAAAGAGATCATTAAAAAGAGGGGGAGAAAAAAAAAAAAAAAAAAAAAAGAGGAGAGGAAAAAAAGCCAAAATTGTGGAAATAATTTGTGTATTAGTATACCACAGTTGTTGCATTTATCCATCGGCATTCAAAAACATCTGGGACAGCATCTTAAAGTAAACAATGTTCACAAGGCCATCTGGACAAAACTGCAGGCAAAAATTAAAGCATAAGCATATGGAAAAGCAGATTTTTCTCTTCCCTTTAGCAGTACAGGATGACAAATGTCAAACCTAGATCTGTCCACGCTTCACTGTGCTATGCTTTGCAGCACCACCTGGCTCTCCTTGCACAGCCACCAAATATGGACAGCACTGCCACAGCGGACCATATCTGCAGGGCAAACTCAATAAAAGCATTTCACTTCATGGTTAAATGGCAGCTTCACACAAGTAGCAAGGTTCCATTTGCTGAACCTTACATATAAATTATTTAAGGGAGGGAAAACAAAGCCGAAGCATCCAGCTTTGTGCTAAGAGCTGGATGAATACGTAATTATAAAACACAATAAATGAGAACCAGACATCCAATTGCCACAAAGCTGGATAATTAGTATAGGGATAAGGAGAAGTAGGAAGAAATCAGAAAAATGCCTGGATGTTGTTTCAAAGTTAGGAACCTTGTTTCATTCAGAAGGTTTTACGTACTGCCTCTTGATTTTTTAATAATTTTAAAAACAGTCCACATGACATTTTACAATGGTTTTTTTTATCTGTGAAAAAGTCTTGACAGAAAAGTGCTGCTTTGCCACTACAAATATTATCTGCTGCCTTGCTTATAACACACAGATATTTTTAAGTACATATACAGAGCCAGAGGAGGGACAGCAGTTTTTAATTTAGCTCTGCTCAGTGTCCCCAACTCAGTGATAAATGACAGACAGGCCTGAAGCTGAATGTTTACTTGACATGTGAAGAGTTGGTCAGTCTTAACAGAACATGCTGGTAATGACTGTGATAGCTAATACTTCTACAGATTGGGGCTGGAGGGTCCTTCTGCAAGATTAACTCAAGGCTACAAGCATGTTATTAATCAAAAGCCTAATATGTAATTTTTTAAAGTGAATTTGCACTGAACAACTGCTTCATGGACCCCTGCCGACACAGTCTTGCAATCCTGTAATTTACCAGGCATGCTTTTGGGTATGTAAAGTGATTTTTAATCCAGTATAGACACAAGGATCCCAGCAGAAGGATTCCATCAAAATGGCTGTCATCTGCTGCTGCCCACAAGGACCTTCAGCTCCTGGCCAAACAGGAGAAAAGAAGTAGTCCAAACCATCCACCAACACACAGTAATATTTGTTATAAAGGACCTTGTCAACATTAATGAGAGCAAGGTGGGTGAAAAGCACAGAAGTAATTAAATTCATAGACTGACTTATGTCCCTAGTTCACTATTACATCTTTTAGATGTCCGTCCACAGCAGGGACAGAGTATCCCACTGTGCCTAGGACTCACACATTCAGACTAGGCTCCTCTGTCAGACTCTTTCTGCTGTTTAGTGCAGAGGTGGCCTTTTTAATCCATCCATACAAAGAAAACTCTAACCTAAGTTGTGCCTTGATCACCAGAACCTTCTTTTCCTTTGACAAAGTGTATCTGGCTGCAGAGACACCCTACTTGAGCACTTTGCCAAGACCTATTGCCCAGCTCTCCATCCATCACACCCTGCTGACACCAGGTCAGTACCTGCCTCTGGTCCCACCACAATATCCACCTCCAGCTCTCAGGCAGCTGCTTTTGTACATAGACACAGCCTTCACGCTTGGCAAAGCTTCCCAACATCACCCTGCTCTCCCCCATGCTAGAAACACCCCCTTCCCACCAGAGCCCTGGGAAGAAGGACAACAGAGGCTGCTCCTCTGCTACAGCTCTTGCCTGCAAAGCACCCTTTTCTTGCTGCTCTTTTCTTCAGCTTTTTTTTTTTGTGCCTGCTTGGCTCACCTGTGGCCCTGTCTCATAAGCTCTCCGGAGGCAGGGACCACTGCTTTGTCCCACAGCTACACAGCACCAGCCTCATGGGTAGGGACTCTGACTCCTAAGCCCAACATTAGCATAGACAATGATTCATTCCACAAAGCAGAGCCAATTATTGGACCAGGTGTACAAATGCACACGGTGTGTGCAAGTGGACCAATCCACTTGCAAAAAAAAAAAAAAAAACAAACTTATTGTGAGTTCCCTATCAATTTGTTTTGCCAGTATTTCAAACATTTGTAGCACACATGGACTTCTGTACCGCCTTTGCTGTAACTGAGCTGTGTCTGGGGGTGCAGATGGTATGCAAGCAAGAAGATAAATGACATCAAATTTTTCTTTCAGCCAGGGGAGTTAGCACTTTTGCTCATCTTTTCAATGCAACTTTTTTTTTTTAATTAAAAATGAGGGTTCCAGGAATATGCACTTTTATTCCAAGGTCAAGCCTTTTCTATTGAATACAACTCTGGTACTTCAGCTGAAGGTCTTCACAGTAAAAGCAAGGTTAATAGACTGCCTTTCTTTTACCAAGTTCTCATCATGCTGTACTGTAAAATGCTGCTAAATTGTCTGGCACTCCTTTTTTATCTAAAAAATTTAGATATTTTTTCAACACTGTACAACAATGAGAATCTAACCCTTAGAAAAACAGCATGGTTTTCTTCTGAAATGGTCACTAGCTTCACATTTTAAAAGCCCAATTTCTCTTGCAGCATTACAACCCTACCAAAACAAAGATTATAAACGGCAATTTTATTTCTTTGAGTTTTGTCACAGTGTTATAAACTAGAAAAGACATCTGCACAATGTGAAAGAGCAATCTATTCAAGGTCTGCTTTTGATCCTCTATGCTCAGATGACTTGTGTTACGCCTCACAAGAAAATAAGTACATGGACAGGAAAGGGAAGAATCCATGGATAAAAACGACAGACTGCCTAAAAAAAATTTTTCTCAATAATTCAATTTTCAAGGAACTTACTAATAAGTAAGCAAATTTGAAAGAAAATTTATGACCAATAACAGAAATGTCTTTTTGTCAAAGTGTATTTCAGATTTGGAGAATCACAATATTGTTTTATTTTGCTAGTTAATTTTAAGTAGATAGAATGGTCTTCTATGACTCCAAACTACATGTAGTAAAAATCACTTATGAAAGAATATTATTTTTTTTTCAATATGATCCTCTGTCAACTGCTAATATCCACAGTGGAATGCAAATCAGAGAAGTTATTTATCACACTATCCATTTTCCCATAAAAGTCAACAAGTCTCACTTGTACTGTAAAATTATATATTTTTATACATCAGTTATAGCCATCAAAATAAAACCCAAATTTCTAACTTTCACTTATTAGCAAATCCAGGCAGCCAAACTTACTAGCAAAATCTCATTCCTCTGCTTGCCCCTCCCAACAATAAATTTAACTACAAAATTTGAGAATATATCTTCTTCCTTCCCATTCTATTGCCACACAAACCAATTTAATTAACTGCTCTACAAAAAGTATGCAATCTCATGTTTCCACCAACATATAAATTTGGCTTTTGTAAAGGAAAATACATGTAAGATTCACTTTTAGGTCTGCAAAACAATTTGTTTTCTCCAGTAAATGAGCAGACACACAGATTGCAATGTCTCAGCATGGTTCCTGTGTACTACATGTGCATTATGTCCATGTGAAGCTCACAAGTGTGCCACACGGACAATACTGCACCTGCCTTTCTGTGGAAATCATCATGGCCTGCTAACCTTTTCCACAAAACAAATTTCTGGGTGGTACACCCTAGAAAGCAATCTTGCTTTTTTCTTCCAGCTTGTGCCCAACATGACCTCTTAACCAGACTCCTCTTCAAAAAAACGGGCAAAAAAAAAAGAAAAGAGCAGGCATTGCTGGGTACAACAAACCATAGGATCAGATGTGAAAATCACACAGCTGCAAGCATTCTTTTGGGAACCCAGCACTGGGATTTATCTCAATCGCTTAATGTAATTACAAAAGTCAGTCATGTAGTAGTAATGTAATTTGCACATTTTTACAGCTGAAGTGAAGTTGAATCTTTATGAGAGGCTGAGTGAAAAGCAGGGATCCTGCTGCCACACTATTCCACCACATTAGTACCAAATGACAAGCATTTTGCTTTTGTTTATTTTCCAAGATGCATTAATTAGGAAATCTATATACCCCTCCCTCAAGTTTCAACTGATTATTTTATCTTTAAATGCATCCTGCACTTTTGAGAACTGAGAAAAAAAAAATCCTAGCAGCCCTCATTTGCTACTTATATCCATGTTCATACTGCATTTCTACAGAAATTTCTACACCATGCTATCTGAATTTTAATGATGCACCATGCCAACCAGTTGTTACAACAGAAAGAAATCCAGACGCAAGATGAATTGTTGTTACAGTGCCACATTCTGCTATGAGAACTGCCTTCACTTTGACTGCTTTTTTAGAAAGAAATGGAAAAGCAATGGGGGAAAAAAGCACAAGTTTGATTTTTAAGTGAGAAATAGCAATTGAATTAATTGTCAGTTTTACATTACTTGTTTCTCACAATTTTTTTTTTTTTTTAAAATTAGCTTACGTTTCTAAGGGCTTCAAAACAAATTGTATAAATGTACACCAATTAATAATTCAAAGAATGACAGCTACACTGATAATATCAGTGGAATATGAAATAAAATGCTACACTAAAAAAAATTAAACCAAAACAAAAGTAGAGTTAATTTTCACAGTTATATATTATGTCCTTTATGTTCTGGACAACAGCATGAATTACATTTCAATTTCAGGGGTTTTCTTTAAGAATCCCTAAATGTAGCCTAATTTAAAGAAAAAAAAACCCCTTAGATAGGTTTCTATAGGGAAAGTATCAAGTCTGTCATTAATCAAAACGAACCAAGAGTGCCAATTCTGGTCGGGAGGTCCCTGTCATGCACACCAATCATTTATGAATACACGGCTGTTTTCCAGCCTCTTCCAGAGAGGAGCCTGGCCCAAAGCAACAGACTGTCCCAGAAAAAGAGCTTTTCCATCTTTTCCTTGCACTTAGGAAAACCCAACAAATCATCTTTGGGCCAATGTTCCCAGAGCTTTCAGGAACACAATCCAAACTGCTCAACACAGACACAGTGGACAGGTCACAGACTTCCACCTTTAAAACATCACTGGAAGTATACACACACACACATTTTATACATGAATCCAAGCCCGCACTTGAGCCTCAACCCTTTCCCAGCATGGAGCAGGAGCCGCGACTGCCCTGCAGGAGCAAACCCGGCATGCTCAGACCTCTGGCTGCCAAGGCAGACATCCTGCAAGGCTATGCTTAAGCTCTAAACAGAAAAAAAAAAAAAAAAATAAAAATACCATTTTGGTTCCAGCTACAGCAAGGTTGCCAGTTGTATCAGCAAACACTTACATGAAATATATGCATTTTCAAAACAGAGTACCAAAATTAAACACAAATGCACACACAGCAGAAATATATGCTGCCCTGCTCTGCTATAAATATGCTTACTTTTCCCAAGTTAGTTTGAAATTTTAGTTGCTTAATTTAAGACATTTCACAGAAAACTTCTAAATTCCATACTCTGAAAGCTTCAGATGCTTTGAAGTTTCACTAATTAAGAATCTAAACCATGATGCACAGAGTTATATCATTCAGAAAGTCTTATCCAGCAGTACAATAACGGAATAAAATTGTTTTCATTATACTAACTGAAAAAAACCACCACAGCATTTTCATCTGCAAGAAAGCTGCAACATCCATTTATTACACATGAATTTGAAACTAAAGCTGCAAAAAAAAGTGAAATCACATGCTATATTTTCACTGCTCAAAGAA
This sequence comes from Dasyornis broadbenti, assembly GCA_013397935.1. NCBI lineage: Eukaryota > Metazoa > Chordata > Aves > Passeriformes > Dasyornithidae > Dasyornis > Dasyornis broadbenti. The sequence goes on from VZRN01005523.1 coordinate 1,439,595, forward strand.
AAAAAATTAAAAAGGTAGCAGTTTATCAATTTATTAAAATTGAGTAATTTAACATACAACCAGTGACTAGATCAAATATTGTACTTCTAAGTAGCCCTTTATTTTTATCCCTCAAAAAATATGTAACACCTCTTAAAACCAGTAGGATTTCTGCACATGCAGCTAGAAGAATATTTAGTGTAATTGCGTAAGGCAACCCTTCTCCTTTCTTACTTCTAACAAGTTGATTATCTCTGCTAAAAGATGTAACCAATTGTTTTAAAAGTTTACTCAAGCTGGTTTTTGAGAAGCAAATCTGGAATTAAGCACACTCTCTAAGTCACAAGCCAAAAATGCTGCCAAGTGTTTTACAGCAGGGATGAATAACATCGACATTATCAAGAGTAGACAGCTGAGGGTCACACATACAAAGTTCTATCGACTGTCACATATATTGAGAAGGTATACTGGGCTCCTAATATATGAAAATAATTTAATTTATAATAAAATGACCACTTTATCAATTAAAACCAAACAGCAGAACATTACATCCAATAACAGAGTACTAGAAAATCCACTTAAACAAATCTTGTTAAGTGTGGAGAACAAATTTAAATCAGAAAAATTTAAGCTGTGATACATCCATACCAAGAAAATTAAATTAATTTATATGTGAATGTATAGCGTACACTTCAATATATTTTTATGCATTAATTTATATGGCCTTATTTAAGGTAACAACTCCTCTCTGGTAAACTTTCTTTGTTAAAGACAAAATCTGGAAACTGTCCTATAGTGTCCAAAAGATTTTTAAAATGTAATCATACTGTAGAAAAAAAGTTACATTATATTTTGACAGGCATTACATCTCCAAGTAGCTTTTCAATTATAAATTACATTATAAATTACATCATGGTCACAGCGTACATAATTTTTCAATTGTATTTTTAACATGACTCAAAATCTGAAATGCTTATTTTTAGAGACAGTACATTATACATGTCTCCAGATAAAATTATTTGTGCAAACTTACTTGGTTCAGCCCTGGCACCATGTTTTTGAAGGAAGTCAACTATCTGAGCCAGAACTTTTTTGTTGCAATGTGTTGACAGCTCTTCATCACATTCATAACACCTAAACAAAAGAAGAAACAAACTGGAATTCAGGGCTATCTGCATGCACATCCCACCTCTAGCAAACCTCCCAAAAAACCTTCCACAAATTACTTAAGCTCTCAGTTTCAATTTTTCACATGAAAAAATGGAAAATAATTGAATTCCTTCATTTTGTATATGCTCTTCTATAGATCCGTCCCAATTCACTGTGATCCTTACAGATTTAAATAATTTTAGAGAATGCAAAGGACAAACACATTTTGTGTCCAGAGAGCCTGCCTTTACTCTATAGAAAGTATTAATTTGATCTGTCAGAATCATGCTTTATCATGAGAAGACACAGCTCTAAGTTATGTGAAGTCCTTGCATACAAATACACACAAATACCTGCATACTGATTCTTACCATATGATCCACGTGCTGAGATTGATAACGATGCAATGAGGTTCTGTGCGTGCAGTTTGGAAGTGTTTCAGAGAATGCTGGCCTTCCGAATTCTTACTACATCCCTAAAAATGAAAACATCAACCCAATAAGGGGAGAAAAAGAGAAGAAGGAAAAGACTAAATTATTAGTCTTTTCTAAATATAAAGACTACAAAAAACTACAAAAACTTTACTTCTCAAAATCAGACAAGAAGCTCTTCTGCCCTACTCATTTCGCAGTCTTAAGGTCTGAGAGGATTTAACATTCCCATCTTTTCTACTTGAAAAAAATCAGTTAAAAATAGATTTATTAAGTTTGTTTTAACTAAATAGAAATAATTCCTAGCTTTTGGATAAGTATTGAATAAATACCAACAAACAAAAAATTCTAATTATACCACTAACAAAGCAAGAATGCTCTAGTAATTGTAAATGAAATAACTACATAGCATATTTGGTCCAAAGAATATCAAGAAAAAGGACAGCACAGGTAACCCTCACTGCTCAAGAATGTCAAATGCATTCCAGACAACAAAAGAAGAGAGTACATAAAGTGCTTTGTACTATAAAACTACCCAGAACATACCATTTACATGCAGCAATTTCAAGAGAAAGCATTCGCCATTGTTCAAATAGGAACAGAGTGGGCCTTAGATTCAGGACTGGCCTCTGACTGAGGCATGAGTTTTAGAAGCTGTTAACAGCATGAAGAAGCACACAGAATTAACTCCTTTTAAAAGCCCTCCTTAATTAAAATTTTTCAAACAAGTTATATGAGTCCTCCTCAGATCTAGTTAACTATCTTCTGAACCCTGTGAACAGTATGTTTCTTTGCAAAACCAAATCTGTTCATATTATACTGGTAGGAGCTGGCTTCTGTCCTTACTATAGTAAAACTTACTGAAAGTCAAAAAAGATTGTGAAATGCTTTATTCAGGCAACTGTTGGCTGAACTGAGCCTGACATTACCCATAAACTGAATTTTGCTGTATCAGGCTTTACTTCACTCCCAGAGCAGAAACCTGTGCAAGCCCTTGGGGTCAAGACCTGCCATTTTAAACTCTGAGGCCATGATTTCACTTTATAACTGATCCAATCTAATGACTAGCTGCCACAGAAGCAGCATTCTCACTCCAGCACAGTCTTTTCTCCCCAGTTTCAATCAAATCTAGTAATTGATTGTCCAAGGAACAAGCTCATTCAGCAATATACATGTTTAGTTTTACATTCATTCTTATTTGCGGGAACTTCTGCCAGAGGAGCCAGCTGAACAGATGCATTTTGCAGCCACACAGTTCCTGGAGCCATTTCTCTGTAAGTGGCAAGAGCATGCAGATAAGAACAGAGAAAAAGCAGGACCGTCACTTACTAATGGTGATGTCAAACCACACTGTGACACATAAAGCTAACCCTAAACACTGCCAAAAACAAGACAACAAGACAAGAACATAAGGTCACAGCCTACTTCCTAAGGAAGCTGAAGCTTGGACTCTCACTGAAGTGACACTGTTCCACCGGAGGTAATAAGATGCCAAATAGACAAGGACACAACAGTTGCATCTTTTAGCAACTCCTCCTCTGTAAATTGAGCACACATGCTTACCTGAGAGCCACATTTGAGACACAGCCAGATGTCTGAAGGTGCCACAGGCTCACCATCATTCACCCGCCTCTCCTTCAGACATTCTGCACATATTGACCACACGCTCTGAGCCACTGCTCTCTTCACATGATGCACGTCCACTGCTTGGCTCACGTGCTGGCAGGTTAAGCCTACAGGAAATAACACATACTCACTTTTACCCATTAAAAATAATAGCTATGAAAGGGAGCACATGCATACTGAAAGAGCATAATCTTCAATGAATTCAGCATAAGGAAAAAAAAAAGCAGCAAAGAATTAAAGGACGAAAGATCAGCCAGCTGCTCCCCACATACTGAATTTTATGAAGGAATCTCTTTCAGTTTTTCTGTAATGGAAATTCTTTTCAAATCAATAAATGCCACCTCTTAAAACCAGATAAACTAGTTTGTACAAAAGTACAAGGATTACTTTTGTACAAAATTAATTTCGTTTTTTGACAGTAAAATAATACATAAATCTATTTTTGCACATAACACAGGCTGTTGACCTCTTTTCAACCCATAAAGAAAGATTTTCAAATACCCATGCATCCTTACTATAACTGCTCCTTCTCAACATGAATATCAACCATTCTTCTCTGTCATGCTTTTTGCACAAATTCCACTGTATCAGAGAATAAGCTAGGTTTGAAGTAACCTCTGAAGGCCATCTTATCCAAGCCCTCATTTAAAGCAGTGCCAAGTACTAATTTAGGTCTGTTTGCTCATGGCTTTGTTCATTTGAGTGTTGAATATCTTCAAGGACTGAGGTTTCACCAACTCACTAGTAAATTAGGTTTCTGTCTGACCACCCTCACAGTGAAAATAAAATAAATTTCCTCACACCTAATCAAATTTTCCATGCCCTACCTTTGGTCTGTTGCCTTTAGTCCTCTCACTGTGGACGTCCTAGAACAATCTGGTTCTGCCTTCTCTGTAACTACCATCAGGCAATCAATGAAAGAAATTATACCTTCATTCCTTTGGCTAAACAAAGATATTCCTTTCAGCCCCTCTTCCCATATCATATTCTCTATAAAAACATGGAAGGGGTGAACTACTGGCCTCACTCTAAAAAGTCAGTCTATTGTGTAAGAGGGAGCCCACAACAGGACAGCGTACTCCCAATAAAGTCCCACAAGTGCCGAAAAGATGGAAAGAATCACCTGCCCACCCTGCGCTCTCATTAATGCAGTCCTTCCTACAGTAAGCACAAACAATACAGCTTGGTTTTATTCACTGTGGGCATTAGGACTCCCAGGACCTTTTCTGCAAAGCTGCTTTCAAGCCATTAATTCCCACCCTGTAATTGCATGTGGTTATTGCCAGGTGCCAAACTCTCCGCTTGCTTTTGTTGAACTCTGAGAAGTTTCTGCTAGCCCATTTCTCCAGCCAGTCTAAATCACTCAGAATGGCAGCCCTACCCTCCTGCATATCAACTGCTCTCCTCAATTTGTTGCCATGAAGAGATGGCAGAGCATAACCTCACAATGACATCAACCAGTTCTCTCAGCACCTTCAGATGCATCCCATCTGACCCCACGGACTTATGCACAACCAGTTTGTTTAACAGTTCTCAATCTTCTACTCTGGACAATGTTTATATCCCAGAGTCTGTCATTAAGCTCAAGAGTCAGGGAGGATTGGGTGCAGAGCTTACATGGGAAGCCAGAAGCAAAGGTAGAACTTAGTTCCTCAGCCTTTTCCTACATCCTGTGTCCCTAGGATCCCTGCCCCCTCACACAGTAGGTTTGCATTCACCTTCATTATACTGTCACTGTATCCATGCAGGCTCATCTTACTTTTCACACCCCTCATCAGCTCCAACTCTAACTGAAGTTGCTTTACCTAATCCCTAATCCTGCACACTCCAGACCTCTGCAAGGGCAGCCCAAACCTATCTCCACCCTCTCTGCCCTTCCTTCTTCCCTCTGAGCTCATGGAAACTCCCTGTTCAGCCAAGTAGCCTCCTGCCATGCATGCTGGACCTTATATGGAAAGGAAAGGACCATTCTGTTTTGAAGAGGTTGTCATCGAAGACCCACCAACTCTCCAGCCCTTCAGGGCAGTCACGTAGTGTAACAACTGATCATGTCATAAACACTTGACTGGAGATAGTTCTGTCATAAATTCAGGCAAGAAAAGTATTTCATGGTACCAGTGATTTATGGTTTTCATCAGTCAACATGGAATTTATTAGACCTCAACCTCAGGACAAACATCACCTAATATACTTACCTGAAATATCATCTGAAGAGTCCTCATCCTGTGGCCTGTTAGGCCTTTTGCTTCTCTTTGGCTTCTCAGGGTTGGTTCTTGATGGATCTTTTACCCGCATCTGTTGCTTACTAGGAAAGACCAACAGAAGTTGCTTTATTGTTATTGCTAGTGAAATGTTTCATCGAATGAAGAGAGTTTGAACTCTAAAAGAACAAGATCAAATCACACATTCGAACCTCAGGAACACAGTTTTAGGCCTGGTCTAATGTCAGCTACTGTGTAAGGAGCATGAATGTGTAAGAAAAGAAGTCTTATGAACGTCGCAAGATCAGTTACACTACAGAAGATTATGAATTCTATCTGGAGGAAAAGGGGACACACACACACACACTTCTAGGCAGTGGTGTTAAATATCTGAGATATCAAGAATTTCTATATTTTTGTTATTGCAAAGTAAATTCTTACAGAGCTACAACCATAACATACCAGAAAAGCTTCATCAAAATAAATGCTTCTCTTCCATAACATATAACCCTTATGAAAGGTTTCAGTCATCATTTACCCTTGGGACATTCCCTAAAAGTTTTTGAGCAATTTCATACACTTTAGGAAAATAAAAAAGTCTTCCAATTCTGAATAAAGTGTTTTATCCTGTGAGGGATGACAGATTGGAGTGCAAGCTGACCCCTCTATTCAACATTGGAGAATCCATAAAGATGAAGTCTCTCATAGGAAATTTGTCTCATTAATCAAGGAGTCCTGTGAGGAACAGAATTAGAATAGATATTTGCCACTAAGCTTCAAAAAGAAATCCTCAGAGATTTCAGCACACCAGTCACTTAATCAACACCCGAATGTGAATTCACTGAAGGAGTGTAGTTGTGCATCATACGAACAGCTGCTGGGGCTTAATTTACAGGTTAACAGTTCAGTTCATAAAACCAGATTTTTGTTTTCACATACAAAGCATCACGTGAGCCATTCTGTTTAGAAATAAAATTATATCTTTTTGTGTAGCAGAAAGAGGCGAGTAATGTCACCTGAGCCACCAGGACCAAAGATTTTCAACTGTGCTACTGCATTTAGTTATAGGAAACCTCTAAAATGCCCTACATTTGGGAATAGCAAAAGGTATATTCTTACTACAGATCAAATTAGTTAAGTTTGCCAAAGTTGAGCCAGTTTGTCTACTTAAGGTTTTTTAATCTTTTCTGTATATGTATTTAGATGTTTGTACTGCTGAAGCTCTGAGAGACACAGGAATCAACCAGTATATTGAATTCAATATTCCCTCTCCTTACTTATCCATTTAAGCCAATCAGCACAACAGTCATCAATATTGATATTAGAATACCACCACCACTAGCATCTGAACAGCCTTCCCTGAAGCAAAACAGGCAATCTGTACCTCAGAGCTCCTGTTCCAGGTTCCCACAGATATGGACAGACATCCCTGCACCTGCCACACATACTATTAGTGCTGGAGGTTTTCTGCTTGAACCTACCCATTAGAGATTTATTTTGGACAAGTCAAATTTTTGTAGAGTATGAAAGAAGTCTTTACTCTCTGCTTCCTTGGATCAACAGTTTCATGTTTCCTCAAGCCTTCAAAATACAGTGCATTTTTTTGCAAAAGGGTACATTTACATAGAAATTAACCTATACTATATTAAATACCATGATGCTATTTAATTACAAATTTCAATTTTCCTATGCTTACAGTTCTAGAGCTGAGACATGCAAGTGAACAGTGCCACTGAACTCAGCTTTGCTGATTTCATGGGTTCACAATTCCTGTGCATAAAGTAAGAAAGATCTAAATATTCCAGCTCTTGACTATATACTTTCAACAGATGTTAGCACACCTAATGTCCATCAACAGCCATGGAACCTGGCATCTCTAGAACATGAGGAGGTTCAAACAGCTTCAACTGTGTCTTTCTGCCTTGGCAGCTTATCATATATACCCAAGTTTTATGTGAAACTACCCATCACCACTTGTCGCACTGCCGCTTAACTGAGCACAAGATTCATCGAGACATTCATCAAACAGTAAGGCCAATACAGCTGCTGTGAGAAAACCCAAGATTTTACACTAAATTATGTAAAGACTCAACAGCAAAGACCGCAAAAATGTCCTCCCTAAAGGAACATGGTTGTGTTTAGGTAATTCAGCATTGACATAAACAATCTATGAGTTCATTTCAGCATAACCATTTTGATCTCTTTGGACAGATTATGTAAGACTGTCCAAACCACAGACTTCACCCCAATGAAAGTCATGTTCGTATCAGTACAGTTAGAGAGCTTGAAAAAATATTGTCAGCCCAACCAGATGAAATACAAGCAAGTCTTTACCACCTGTGAAATCCTCTGGCCCAGGTGATATGAGCTGGATCAGGGCACAGAAGCCCACTGCAGGACCCATATCCTAGGGACCCTCAGGACACGGGGAAAAAACAGTGTCAGCTGATAGGCACAATGACTGAAAACATGGCACTTCAAGCCCAACATGATCAACATGGCATTAGAAATGAACACGGGCATAAGAAGGTGCATTCACACTGCACAGCTCAGACACTTTTCAGTCTCCTTTCACTAAGAGCAGGCGGAGGAAAAGACAACACGGACCATTAGATTAATTACTTTTCATGGACACACACATAGACAGACATCCATCAGACAATGTTTACTGACCTGTGAGCTCTTGGAAAAAAACAGAGAATATCAAGGACTTCAACAGCCAGGGTTTGTGCCTGATTTTGAAAATCAAAGAAGTGTGATGGAAGGGTAAAGAGCAACGAGCTACTCCATATGATGTAAGTAGCACAGTATATATGGAGTACTGTCTGCCCTTTTCCAGTACATTTAGGGACAGAAAACATTATAAATTAAAGATCCCATTTAACAAAAACATGATCAACATAATTTCAAAATCAAACTGTTTATGCCAGTAATTTGATTATTATATTTGAGTTAAACAAGGAAGAAACTTAAAGTGCTTCAGAAATAACTTCTCCAAAATATTTCAGTTTATGGGAAATAAAATATTTAAGATTTTATTGGAATGAAAATCCTGAACAAAGACTCAAGAAACTATAAAATATAGCTAAGAAAAAAAAAACATAAGGGATGCTCTATACCTTACTGTTGACCACAGTTACAAGCCATTCAGAACAAGCAGGCAAAAGAGAAAAGAATAATTTAGACAAAATGAACTTGACACACTGAAGATTAAAAACCATGGTAGTATTCCCATGATTTACCTCTTTCCAAACAATTCTGGTATTTTTTTTAATATGTCCAATAAGTATTTTGTGTCTACAGCCACCAACGATGGAGTATCCTAAAGGGGACAAACCCTCCTCCTTTCCCTATGCAGAAAGAAATCACCATTAATCCTTTCTTGAAGTTCCTTTTGTGATAGAAGAACAAATATGGTTAAGTTTCTCATTTTGTACACATAAAATCAAGTCACAGCGTACATGATATTTGACTAATGAATCTGACAAATAAAAAGACACTGGTTTTTGTAGTAGAAAAAGCTGAGTTCAGAGGGTATGTTAGCCCTCATCTCTACTTGGCACACAGTAAAAATCTTAAGTAGAAATTACGCAGTTTCATTGGGAAAAATCAAAAAAATACAAAAAATTAGATTAGAAAAACCTAAGCCTTTTCCTTATAAAAAAACATTTCATAAGAAACTAAGAACTAGTCCTTGCCAAATGTGTTCAGGTTCTTTGAGCTCAGTATACAAGAGTCTGAAGTGTAATCATCAGCATCACCAGCTATTCTCAGTTGACTTTTTACTTCTTAAAAGACTCCTAATGCCAGTCTTACTACAAAAAGCTGATTAAGATCAAAACCTCCTCACTCAACTGCTCATTTCCACCATTCTAGAAAGAACAAACCACTTCAAAAGCAGCAGAATGATCTGCCTATCTAATTTTAAAAGCTTCAGATTTGACAGAGTGCCAAAAATGAATGTACTGAATTTGTTAAGTTAAATCTATGGTATGCCTAGACTATTTTAAATGTAAGATATGCTTGAAATAGTCTATATTTAACAGCATTAATATTCCTATATTTAGAAATTGACCCTCTTCATAAAGTATCTATTTAGATACTTACAAGAGTTGAATGCAGTTTAGTTCCTAAAACAAGTAACAGCTATTTTAAAAAAAAATTACATTTTACAGTAATTCAGTAGTGCTAAGACCAGTAAAAGTCACAGGGCTAGTATGAACTAAAAACCACTTTTCCTTGGGAAACCAAACCAACTAACCAGGTCATTCCTCTTCACAGCATCTTTACGTAAGAGAGTTGGAGAAGCAAACTGTCTTCACTGTCTCCTCTTCCCAAAAGCTTTTCCCATCTCATCATCTTGCACATCTTACTTGGAAGCTGAGTCCCTCCTCCTAGAAGGTCTACAGTGCACTTACTAAATGCTGAAATGTGTCACCTTAGTGAGTTTTCCCATGCTGTACCTTCGCCATGATGTTTATAAGAAACACAAATCAGACCACCAGTATGTTAGAGAAATAACCTGCTGCACTGATTAATACCATATCACTGCTTCCATCTGCCTAGATCCACTTTCCCCCTCCTCTTATAATTAGGCTGCAAGCTCTTTCAGACAAGTGTCATGTTTTTATCTGTGTAATACCTGTTACAGCATTTTTCTGATTCTTGATTAACTAGGAAGATTACAGTAGCATTACTAGAACGTAAACAAGATAAAAATTATGCAAAACTCACCAGCTTATCAAAGTATAGTTACCCTATGGAATGTAGCCGAATGAGTCTACAGATAAATCTCCAGGTACTATTTTGGATATGGGTAATGCTCTCCCAGTAGGACTGTCCATTAACTGTGAAACCAGTATTGTTAATTATTTAATCAGTGAGCACCTGAATTCAAAGAAGCTGGGGCAAATATATTTACCTCAATCCCCCAATTCAGCTGAGGTATCCTAAATTCCAGCTGTCTGACCACTTGCTGTCAAACCTTCAAGTCAAAATTGTATCATTTTATGTTGCTAATGCAAAGAAAAATCTGTGTCACACTGAAAGGGCAGAGCACACCCTGAATACTGTGAAAAATTAGCACTTTCATGTGACTTAACAGAACTGTCCAGCTGTCAACAGCAGCCTTGAACCAAAGGGGTTAAGGAACAGCACAGATGTGCAGATTCAGTCCAAAGATGCTTCAAAACACATCTGTGAAAGGTCCTTACAGACATCCACATAAGTGAGTGCAGAAAGAAATGCCATGTGTGGATCAGCAACGTCAGATCCTCCGCAGAACTGCTACATGTTTTGATGTAAGCTGCAAGTTGATATATTTTGGACATCTGTTCCGAGCATTACCTGTGGCATTTTAGCTTGCTCGCCACTAGACCAAGTGTCACCCAATCAAAACAGGCACCACATCCATCAAGGTCAGCAGCCGAGCAGTGTCACCCATCAGCAGGCCAGGAGGCTCAGCGTTCTGACAGCCACTGAAACCTTTGTGGAAAACAAGCCCCCGCTGCCTGCGAGAGCAGTAAAAGGACCAGAATTGCTGACTGGTAGTGGCAGCGAAGCTTCTTCCCCTGGAAAATGTCATCTGAAATTCTGAAAGCATCATCTCCAAGATTTCCTAGCCCAAAGGCACATCACACATCCTACACCATCACTGGAACTCAAATGCCAATCCTGACGTTCTATTACAGTCCTAAAAAGGTGAGACACTGATGTACTTTTTGAGCAAGGAGTGAGAGAGACGGAGGCTTTGGACTGCTAGATACAACTTTCTAAATGACAGTAAAAATCTCCTACCATCTCTCACTTTCATTTAATCCACTTTATCCAACTGCCCATGCTAAACATGTTCCATCAACTTTCATGGTTGTATCCTGCACAATCCCCCTCAGATTTCCTTCTGAAACCACTTGCACAAAAAAATTATCTCTAAGGATGAACAGAAGCCAGACATGTCCAGAAACAAGAATAAAAAGATGCTGTAAATGGGTTTATGACTAGAGTATATTAAAGCATTGAGTGGCACAAAGTATATTAGAGTATATTAAAGCAAAGAGTAGCATTTTGATGACATATTTTTGCTAGTATCTTATAGCAAAGGTCTTATGGAAAGTTTCAGATGTACCTGTCAATATCCAGCCCCATAACACAAATTGCAACTTTTTTTTATGTTCTCTATCCCACATTAAATGTTTGAGGATTTTTCGTAACATACAAAAAAAACATCTGGGTAGCTGCATTCGGGGTCTAACATAGGTCTTCCTACAAAATACATCCTTTGAAAAGTAAAACACCTAAGTATCATAGAAAGAGCCATAGTTTATAACTAATGATGTTGGCTTGCAAGTGAAAACTTTGTATGTGAAAAGGCAGTCAGATGACAGACTGTGCACTCCCATGATACAAACACCAATGTTACTGTGCTATCACCACAGAAAATCTGAGGGCATAAGAACTGAAATAGCTGGAGAGTAACCAGTGAACTCAGTACCTTGCCAGGATAAAAGCTGGGGAAATACAATATCTTGCCAGGTGGCCAAAACATGGGGAAAAAGCAGTCCAAGATGTCGTAACAGAAAATAAAGGGCAATAAGAGCAAAGGACAAACTTTAGAGAAATGCTAATTCCGTGAATTCAAAGAAATAAAAAAGTAACTGTGGTTGCAGCATGTGTGTGAGACAGAAGGCTGAAACCCACACAACACAATACTTTAAGCTAAGACTCCTGCTGTATCTCTGCCTAAAGGGCTGAGCTGGAGCAGATAAAGGAAGACAATGGCTGCACATAACTTTCCATCTACACTGGATGTTGTGGGAGTTGGTTAATCAATGAGGGTAGAACAGATAAAACAGTAAATTACTACTAGCTTGAACTCTTTGAAAGTCTTAGTCTTGCCACCAAGAACAAAAAATTTCATTCCATTTTCTTCCTCCACACAGACTGCCCTAGTTTGCTTTGATGACATGTCTGAAGTAGAACAACTTGTCCTCGATATACAATTGATGCTCAAAACAGAACCCCTGAGACACTAGCTGCAGTTCTGTGAATCTCAGAAATAAAGCTACAGAGCACCAATTCTTCAATATTTCATGAAGAAATCTGACAAAGTATTTACAAATGTGGTAAACACCAGAACAATTACACAAAGGCATATTCTGCTTCGATCTTGCACATGTTAGTGCCATTACTATGCTTCTGTTAAAAAAGATAGAAAATGAGAGCAGAAAGAATCCTTTAAATACAACTCTGCTGTATATGCTTGTATGAGAGGATTATTTAATGGAATTGGGAAATACCTGTAATACATGTAAAGATGGCATGCAACTAGAATACAGTGCTACACCTGCAGCTATTGCCACCTGCTTCTATGCTCTTGATGTCTTCATTCTACTGCACCTATGTTTAATATGCTGTCGTGCACATCCTATTTAACAGTGCAAGTGACAACACAGCTATAGCAAGGGCAGCACAAAGTCCTAAACTAAAAGACATGACATCAAAAGAAAGAAAGGGGGAAAAAGAATCAAATTAGAGAATCCCAATAATAACTCAAATAAAACGTGCAGAGTTGCAGCTGTGGATCTAGGATACCACGTCTCAGATAAACCGAGAGGACCAGCACTGGGCTGTCATCTAATCCCCGAGCTGTCATCTAATCGCCGGGCACAGACCGCTCCGCGCCAGCCGAATACCAAAGCGGAGGCCGCGGCAGCAGCTGCAGGCCGGCACACGCAGCGTGGGCAGAAGCCGCGCAGCGCGGAGCCCAGAGCCCAGCGCAGCCCCGTGCCCTACGCCAAGTGACCGGGGCGCGCGTTCAACCCGGCCGCAGGCGCTGTTACCGACTGCCCTCAATTTAACACACCGAGAGACGCGCTGCGGGTCATGGAGGCGGCCCGGCACTGCCGTTCTCATGTCTCGGCAGAGTTAACCCGCTCCAGACCGACAGCGGGAGGTCGCCACCAGCAGCTTGTCGTCGGCGACCCAACACGAGCCGCACTTGGCCACCAGCCCGGCGGGAGAGGTTCCGGGCAGCGCTGCTGCGGGTGCCGCCAGCAGCGGGGAGAGAAGGCCCGGCCGGCGCGGGGCCATGGCGGGGCAGAGCCCCCTCCGACCGCCCCGGGCCCGCACCCCACGCCCGCCCGGCGCCCCCTGGGACGCGGCTCCGCAGGCCGCGGGCCC
>VZRN01005523.1:1455651-1477904 GCA_013397935.1 Dasyornis broadbenti
AGCGGGGCCGGAGCGGCGGATGGGCCTTTCCGGGGCCGGGCGGGGGACACCTTGGCCGGCGCCCGGGGACAGCCCCGTTTGGCCGCGCTGCCCCGCCCGGAGCCGGTCCCGCGGCCGGGCTGACCGGCTGTGCCTCCCCGCCAGGGCCCACCTGCCGCAGCCTCTGCGTCGCCGGCCCTCCCAGCCTCTCCTACCAGGAGCTCAAAGACTTGAAGAAGGCCAACGTCCTCCACATTGACGTGCGAGAGAGGTGGGAGATCGACAGGTTTGGAAAAATCCCAGAGTCCATCAACATACCGTGTAAGTTGTCAACGCCGCCATGTGCAGGCGTCGGGTGTTCCGTGTTGCTCTTGGATGGAATGGCCAAGGCTGCAGTCAAGTGGCGGTGACTGAGCAAAGAGGAATGGTGCTAGAAGGCTGCTGGCGTGTAAGGAGGCTCAACTTCCCCTCCAGAGGAATTAGAAGTCTTGCCATGTAAACCTGTCTGTGGATGGAGAATAAAAAATACCTTGTTTTCTGTATTTCCCAGTGGGTGAATTAATGGAAGCTTTACAAATGGACCCAATGGAGTTCAAGGAGCAGTATGATCAAAAGATGCCATCCAAGTCAGACCCTGTGGTTTTCTCCTGTTTGGCAGGAACAAGAAGTAAACAAGCACTTGGTTTTGCCATGTCCTTGGGTTTCAGCAGGTATGACTTCGTGTGTAAGGATGGGATTAGTGCTGTTTCCCTCCATGAAGCAGAACACGTAATCACCTTGGGTAAAAAATTACATGTGGGATATGAACAAAACAATTGGTATTTGAGTTAGACACATCCTCTTGTCTCCACTGAACCTTGAAAGATGCCATTGGGTGTTCCAGCAAAGTGAGGTGTACCACCCTCTGTTACACTCTTCTTTGGAAAGTGCCTCCCTGTCTTGAAGACTGCAGATAAAATTTAAGACATGTTTGCTCATGTTTTCACTGAACTGCAGTTCATGAACTGGAATATTCCTATTAACTCTAGTCAAAAGCATGGAACCATGTTCTTATATCAAAGAGCAAAATATCCTCTATTACCTGTTTTTCATACTGCCTAATTGAAGGAGTCAGTGTTGTTTTGCATGGTGGATTTTTGTTTTCCAGAGTTTCATTTTGCACAGGTTTATGTCAAACCTATAGAGCATGTAGGTTTGCAAGGAAGTAAAGATCAGTGTGCTGGGTTTATTTGGTGATATCTGAAGTATTAGACGTAATAACATGTAAATCTCCCACTGCTGTGAGTCTGTTCTCACTTTTTAAAAAAGAAGTGGCAACTATTTCATTGATCCAGCTGCTATTTCTTGCTTGATGTTTGAACTCCAGCACTGTCATTTGGAAGAAAAGAGTTACAGAACACACTGCATGGAAGCAGGCAGTGTACAGGGAATATTATAATACAATTAGAGTACAAGGAATGTCCATCTGGCTCATCGAAGCTAGGTACGAGTGTAGATGGTTGCAGAGAATTTCTGTGTTTTCTCTTTCTTTTCAATCTGTTTTTGTAGCGGTTTTTTGTTTGTGAGGTTTTGGTTTTTGGGTTTTACTTTTGGTTTTGTTTTTTTTTTTGCTGTGTCCTCTTAAGAGACTATATTAAGAAGGACTCTTCTTGAGAAAGGTATCTTGCATATTTTCAGAGTCCAGCAGTATGCTGGTGGATTTGACGACTGGGTAAAACATGAACCTCCAGAAAAGAAATGAAGATGACTGCCTCAACCCTTACCGCATCTAGGCTTCAGGGTGGTTTGTAGGTTTTAGCAAACCACATGCATTCCACTTCCATAATAAAGCTTACTGCTGGCTTCGTGTGTAAATGGACATTCACCTTCAAATAGCCATGCATATCACCTGCTTGGTTTAAATTACACCTAAAGACTATGACACGAATAGAGGACATAAAATTTGCACAAGCTTTCAACCTTTACGGTGGGTTATGGTTTTGGTGAATGCATGTGAAGAGAACCTAAGTGCTGATTATGTTTACTTTTTTGTATGATGTAGTTCATGACTGTTTAAACTAAAGATGATAGGACAAATAAAATTATTATTTCTCAAATAGCTGTGTTGGGTAGTTTGTTTAGAATAGTCAAACTGCAGATATTCCAATGGAATTGGGGTGACTTCCCTAAGCACAGATTTATTATACTTCACATGTAGATGAAGTAATTAAATAGTTGCTGTGTCATCAAAGAGTACAAGTAGAGTACAAATTTTTAGGTTTGTAGTATGTGATTGTAAGGCCGAAACATCATTACTGGTCAGAAAATACAAAAGGAAACTGTCCTGATGCTAGAATACTCACTGTTGAAAATGCTGTATGATTCCTTATTTTAAAAGTATATCCACTTTTATATGCAGATCTGCTTCTGCGCCCAGAATACTACAAGATTCAGTCAAGAACTTCTGTTCTCTCAGCAGCTCTGTATCAAGTGAGAACGTGCCTATAGTTGAAGTTGCTATTACAGAGATGTAATGGTTTTAGGCTGGAAAATTGGAAGTGTCCATGGAAGTTACTAAACTCCCTTCCTTCTTTTATGTACAGTAATGTTCATATCTTAACTTCACAAAACATACCAACCCGTCCCCACCTAAAAATTTGCATAGTCATAACTTTAAGTTTGGGGGGGGGGGGGTTTGGTTTTGTTTTTGTTTTTTTAAAATTTATTTAATGCTGTAGCAGCTCAGGGAAACTTGCACAGGTGAATTGCTTTGACCTCTAAAAAACTGAAGTCCTAGCACAGAAGTTCAGGACTGTGTAGGATGTCTGGAAAAAGGAATGAAATTTCTGGTATTGCAAGCAATTTGTGCTTCTCCTACAGCTCTTCCATTCTGGCAGTACAATCTGCATGGTTAGAAGAGGACCTAAAAATATACCCTCTCAAGTTTAGAGAACTGAGAAGCAAAAGTAACAAATGTTACTAGAATTTTATTTCTTTCCAGTGATTGGTTTATAGAGGAGAACCCGTGTAGGTGGCACAGCCAGCTGTGTTCGCTCTGCTGCCCTGAGGGTGTCTCTTCCAGGAGTTTCTGTGCTCTCATCTTTGCTAATAATTAAGAGACCCTTTGGTGCAGCAGTCACAATAGCGAGTCATGAGTGCAGTTTTCTTCTTCACTGACTTTGTAGTGATCTTATTGCTATACTTTATTTCTAATCCCTTAAAAAAACTTATAGAATTTAAACTAATTTCCAAAATATTGGTTTAGTTTAACTGATGAATTAATGGGAGTAAGATGAACTTAAAATGCCAGGATGAGTGTAAGTATTACCTTGCTGGTATCAATTACTCTGCAATTCTTGCTATCTTACTCTTGAAAGCTCTTTTTCAGACTGGATCAGGAGGAGTAATGGATGCTAACGGTTTCCCTGGAGTTGGCCAAATGCTATGATCTATTAATTTTACCTGTTTAACATGACCTAGACTGACAGTTTCACAATGCTGTGGCATGTGGTCAAGGGGACAACAGAAACCCACAGCTGGCTGTGGTTGTGCCAGGCCTCATCAGGACTAGAAATGCCTTTTGAAGATCATTAAGGTCAGACTGTATAGAGGATTTCAGAGCCACTGAAAATACTTAGCTAAATGTATAATTCATCATGCTTAGCTGTATTGATCTAGCCACCAAACTTCAGCATACAAATGAACAAAACAAGGCAATCTAATCAACTAAACAGTACTTAGTCATGAGCAGCCAATGCTTCCTTTTGTAGCTACATTAAAGTTTGTTGGGAGCACCTAAAACTACACAACTACAAAAAATAAACAAGTTATACTGTGTCACACTAAGATCTATCTAGCCCATTATTTTCTGTTTGGCAGCAACTGGTAATAAACATCTGAGGAAGTGCATAAAAGAGGCTTACTACCTAGGGATCCAATCTCCAGATTACTCTCATTTACTACTCAGAATGCTTCAATACTTCCTTCAGGCTTTGCATGTCTTAGTGTATTTGGGTATTTGTAAATTTTCAACAGAAACTCCCAGCAGACACAGCAGTGGTGAGAAGTCTTTCCTGTTGTTGCTTCCCAACTTGCCACGCATTCATCAGCTGCTTTGGCTTCTTCTGTCCGAAGTGATCAGTTGTCACCTTACCAGTCTTCACACCAACTATTTTTCTAGACCCATCCTGCTGTCTTTTCTGAACTGAGGAGTTGTGGGTTGGTTTTTTTATAATTGGAAAACCACTGTACACCTCTTTTTTATTTTTCTTTTTTATTAACCATGGTAGTTTTTTGCAAGATGTTTCTCATACTATTTGCAGCTTGTCAAATTAGATGATCCTTTCTAATTTGTTTTTCAAATGATGGGGTTTGAGTTAAATAACTTGTCTGATCCAGTTTGTTTCCTGTGGGATTTTTGCTTAATTCTTTTTGGCATAGATGGCTTAGTTTGCTTTGGCACTTCATAGTCACCTGTTGCCGTGTATGAAGACTTTCAGCTACCTCTCTTTTAATGAGATGCCACATTTTTATACACCTCCCCTTTGAAATTAAGCACAAGAAAGGTGGTGGGTTTTTTTTGTGTGTGTCTGATGGTAGCAAAAATGTTGAATTCACATTATGTTCCATTTCCTGTTGTTCAAAATTACATCTTTCTTTTTAAAACTATCATCACTGAATCCAGCTCTTTTGACTGCACTTTACTGCCTTTCATACTTTTTGCTGGAATTGGAGCTGGTAAAATTAGCCTCATCTTCCCAGCAGAGAAATGCCTTAAGAAAAAATTTAATCACTCTAGCCAGAATTCTTCATTAATTCCCCAGCTCCAAAACACGAACTTTCTTGGCAGGTACTGTGGTAATGTGAGAAGACTGACGTTAACCTAAAGAGTAGTTCCTGTTTAAGAACTCCACACAACAGAGGTCAAGTTGCTTTGATTTATTTCTATTCCCCAAGTCCACATTACAAATAGCACATTTTAGACTTCAAGAAATGAAAGCAAAATAGCCAAATTCCACTTCATCAATCAAGTGTCTATAAAAGGTATGGATCAAATGGCAACCAATTAGTAAAGACCAAAATGTATGTATTTCCCATCTCACCAAAGTGTTTGGGCCTGATTCACCTAATGGTTTATGGAAATAACCTGAACAGAAATAAATGCTAGCAGCCTAATGTGCTACATACAAAAACACTTCAGTTGTATTTCACTGAATGACCAGCCAAAGACATGTATTTGCAAAAACAGGTGGGGTTTTTTTAAGGGGCCAGTTTTTTGAACCAAGACACATCACAGAGCACACGTTTTCAAGAACTTCCCTCCAGTATTTCAGACCAGTGAAATGTGTTGTTTCAGGAAAAGAAAAGAAAACAAACAAACAAAAAAAAACCCAAACAAACAACCAAAAATAAAGTTACTGAGCTTTATCATTTTTATCATTCAACTTTTATACTTGGGCAAGTTGGTATTATCATTCAATATAAAGCCATACAAAACTTAATTACAAACAGTTATCTAAAAAATCAAGAAATCCATTTAGGCCAATTCCTGTCTTCAGTGGGATATCTGCCTGAGTAAGGAACGCAGGATATGGCCTTCTGTTTGAAGGAATCTCATCTTCTCCAGCACAAAGTTAACCAAGGAATCCCATTTCAGTTATTCTAGAGTTGCTCCTAACATCCCAATTAAAATTAGCCAGTATGAAGCTCACCAAACACTTGAACCTCTTAAATAAACTCTCTAATGAACCACACAAATTCACACTAACAGTGAAGGCAGACTAACAGTGTATATATTTTCTACAAAAAAATCCACCATAAAAAATAGCAGTAATATCCAGACTTCTACTTGATTGTGAAATATTCCGATTGTACCATACAGTACATTTATCTCAAGAAAAATGAAAAATCAAAGCATGTTGGCTTTTATTAATTCCTAACACTTGAAATGTTTCAGAAAACTGCAGAATCACTATACATATTGCACTTCTCTGGTAAGCTGGGCTACTATGTATCATGGCAAAAACAACCAAGTAGATATACTGTGGAATACAGCTTTTTAAAATCCAAAAATAGAAACTGACTCTTTTCCTGCAGCTTTCATTAAATTGTAACAATATTCTCTACAGGCTCTCCTAGGCTTTTGTTTCTGAAGGATTGTGTGTTACTTGATGCAGAATCTGTATTTACTTTTTTTAAATCAAGGAAACTGAAGGTAATGGATAGATTCAACATACAGTGCACTACCTTCTGTCAGTCACAAACAAAATGAAGACGACACAAGTCATTAATACGGTTACGCTTAGGCCTCGGGTTACTGTCGCTCTAAAAATAGTTCACTTCAATGCAAATAAAACCAATAATGAACTATTTGTTTTGAGTGAAAAATGTTAATCTTTTGCAGCTTGGTTTTAAAGTTTGATTCCTTACACTGAAAAATCTTAGCACGTTTGCTCCAGCGTCAGAGAAAATGATGTAGTTTTAGAGAAAAAGCTTTCAAAATGCTTGACACAAACAAGCTATTTATTCTTCGAGTTCTTTGTCAAAGATGTTACTAAAACCTTCTGTCCACTTCATGAACACAGGAAAGATCCCAGGATGTCTTGAGTCAAAGTGGTCCATAAAGAAATTCTTTGGAATGCCTTAAGATTGGCTATAACTAGAGTTCTGGCTACCATTTGGACCCTGTTCTCCTTCGCTGTTAAAGAAAACAAAAACAGGTTTCTTCATTAAGAAGCATGAATTTTTACCCTTTTTTTTTAAATTAAAAAATACAGTATTCTGAAAGTAATAAAAACCTTTTGAAAGAAAATACTTCAACATACACACAAATAGGTCAAAATATTCTGCTCAGCCTCATTAAAAAATGCAAAGGTTATTCTCAGCATGCATAAACAACTTCACCATATTTATGTGAATAATTTCAATATATGCCCATGAAGCTGCATGCTGAATCTGCTTCTGAAGTCAGCGTTGCAAAGTTCACATTACATAAGCATGTGCACAGGAATTTGCATGTGCAGATTCCCAACAGTGATATTTAATCACAGTAATTAAATACGACATCAAGCAGGCCCAGTTCCATTGAACCTGGCCTCAAACTCACACTGGGGTTCCTTACATTTGCTGAGCTATATTGATCACATTCTAATCACATTAACACTCTCCATAAGACAATGAATGTTATGCTTCTCACTAGCTCCTGAACAATCAGGCTGGGTTTTTTATCAGAAACACCTGAACTGTAAAAACATACACCATACTTTGAATTAAACATTTCCACATTCTTAAGATAGTAAGCTAGTTTTTCCATATGAAAGATGTAATAAGGAAGTACAGTACCTGTTTGGAGGTGGTTTTGGTTTAGGCATTTTACTAAGAATAGTAGCCATCTCCTTCCTCTCATCAAAGTTCTTCCACTGCTCATACAGCTTCAGAATAACCCTGATTATTTCTAAAATCTGTGTCAGAAAGAAAAGAGATCCTAAGGTCAGGCACGGTAGTGATTTTATCTTTGTCATAGCCAGTTTAAGTGTGCAATTAACTAAACATGCCCCAAACTGAAACTAAACAACACAATTTTCATACTATAAACAGAGCTGTCTCACACTTCTGGTCATAATAAAGCATTTAATTAGTTTTTTGATTTAATTGTGAATCAAAGCTTAAACAGGATACTTTCCCTTTCAACTGTATTTCAGCTGTATACAACTGCTTCTCTTCCCCTGCAAACTAAGTGCCTTTCTATTTATTTATTTATTTGCAGCTGTCACATCTTATAACTAAGCTCCTGGGAAAAGACAGACACTGGGCAGCATATATGACCATGGATTATCAATACAGTAACTGATGATTATCAATGTTCTATATGTATTAGGGGCACAGTGTGGGAAAACAAAAGCTCAAACCCACAAAACATTAATCTGAATTCTTTCCTTCCAAGAAACAGAGCCAAGGAGTTTTTAAATACTTCTTATATTCTTATGTACATATAATGAGAATTGTTGACACTTCATATTCCACTTCTGGAAGTATAAGCATTCCATACCAGTTTGGACACTTCCTAACATAATTTCCTATTAAATTTCTAGTGCAATATTCTATATAAAAGCTGGAGAATGTTTCGTTCATAATGTTTCATCATTTTCTAATAAAATAGACTTCTTTCTTAATACATGAATTTTGATTAAGTGCTAGAGCAATAGATGTCCTTGAAACAAAAGTCATAGATGGTGAAGAAGTCCATGGTGTTCATGTAAAAAAGTCAAGCTTAGACTTGTATCACTGACGTGAGAACCAATACATGTAAATATTCAAATAGGTTCAGTATCAAGCTTATGGTAATTTTATTTATTAAATATAGGTTGGTTCTCCTCTGCTGCCAGTTTATTATCACCCTGCCTTTAAATGCATGACAGCATAATTCTCAGAGCTCTCAATGTAGCATAGCATACACACTGTGTTTAAATTTCAAGACAAATCCTGGAATATAAACACAATGCCATGATAGCATCAGAGGGATAAAGAGTAATACCAAGGGCACAGAAGGAAATGGTATATCTCATCCGTAACAGGCTATTTAATTCCAGACACTCAGTTTCAAAAACAGACTGAAAAAAAATATGTGATAAGTGAAACAGTGTGATAAGGAATATGAGTACTACTTTGATTTGCTTGCTGGAGCTAAAGAAGCCAACCTAAAAAGTAAAATAAACTAATGAAGATGAAGAACATTGTAAGTATAAGGACAACTGCACCCAGAAACCTAATAAATTAATGAAGGGGATTATTTGACATGGACTTTGCATTAGCAGGGAACTCAGCTGAATGATCTTGGTGTCTCCCTGTTTAGCACTGATTGAAGCCACAGTGCTGGACATCCTGAAAGTGTCAAAAATGTTCTGCACTATGCTACATTCTGCACATGCATGGGGGAAAATGAGAATAGTATGTTGGCACAATGCTGAAAGGTGAGTCAGAAAAGCACTTGAACTTAAAAGTCAAACTCGTACTGGCAATCTTGTATAATGGAAAGGTGCTGGAAATTCTTTTCTGGCAAACAACATGAAAGTTATTTGGTTTATATTTCTGTCTGGAAAATCACAACACCAGCAATGCTCTTCTATTATGTAACAGTCTTGTCTTGACTTTCAGAGCAGGATGATAACCAAATAACCTGACATTGTTTCCCTTCCAAAGAGATCTGCCTAACTGCAACAGCATCTAACAAGACCACTGAATTAAATTCAAATCAGTACTGCAGGTGTGTAAGACAATCACAACTAACATTTCTGGTCAGTCCATAACAAATGGTGGGAATAAAACCAGAGTACCTTTTCCATATCAACAGACAGCTCAGCAAACCATTGCCTTGCATCCTTCTGCTGGACAACACAGGCCACGTGTAGGCAAGCTGCAAAGACCAGATGACATTGGATATTGAACAAAGATACTCTCCCAATACAGTTAGAAACATTCAGTATTTTTATAAACCCTATACAGTTCAACAGAGAAAACTTGGGATTGATTATCTGACTTTTATTTTAGATTTTTTAAGTTGCAAGGCTACAGCATCAGTGCTGTATGAAATACAACCTGAAGCACCTTATGAGGGTACTCTGAGGAATGCCTGTGAAGGGACAATACACAGAACACATCCAGTTAAACATGGCAGGAGACATTACTTGTTACTTACCTAGAGCTATCATGAAAGGAGGGTACAGCAGACAAAGATCAGTTCTATATGTGTCATTCACTATCCTCCTGTGCAAAAAAGAACTTGTCAGTATCTTCCTATTCACCTTTGGACTATATTACTTCAAAAACTGCTGTCAGTTTACAAATACTTTGTCAGTTTTCCAGGTGGTCAAAGCAATGAGGCTGCAGAGCAGAACATCAAGGAAAGACATATTTTCCCTTGTAAAAATCTCTTAAAGCCTTTCTTTTTTTTTTTTAATCTTGTAGTCACAGCAGATATTTATTTGGAAACACTATTTTAGTACCATAAATGTCTTTCTGCAGCGGATGTTGATGCATATCATAAAATAGTATCTCTTTTACAAATCAGTAACAGGATAAAAGTAATATTTTTACTGTCTTTCTCTACTTGAAATAGTTCAAGAATTAAAGTCCTGCTAACACAGCTAAAAACCCTATATATTGTTCCTACCTCCTATGACAAGCTACAACAGAAAGACAATGCTGATAGAAAAGAGATTTCCTCCGCTCATAGTGTCCATTCAGCAATGTTAAAACTGTGCTATTAGAGCTAGTCTAAAAAGTAAAAATTAGACCACTGCATCATTACAGGGTTAAAGACTGAATAAGCTAAGACAGGGATATATACCTGCACAGGTTAACTAGGGCACCCTTTGTATTCAAATATGGCTAAGCCTGCTTGGTTCAGCAAAAGCTTAACCACCTTTGAAGCATAACTGTTAAACACTTGCATTCTTAATGAAAGAGGAACTATTTCCATTGTCTTCATTACCATGCGAGAGGTAGCAGCATGTCTTCTTGGCCCATATCTTGCACATATTGAAGCAAAGGTCTATAAGGATGATATACTATCAAACAGCAGTCCTAGGAAAAATGTCAGTGGGATAGAAGTTAGATTACAATGCAGAGCATGTTGTCAGTTCATATTAAAATATTTGGTTTACAAGTCAATTACTGATTATTTTTCACATAGCATTCTGACACCCAGCCCTGCTCTAATGAGGGCAGTGCTCTCTCTAGAATACCATTACTTAGCACGGTTGCCAGTCTGTCAATGTCCTTCCCCTAAGAGACCCAGAAAGCCACATCTGCAGCACACTGAAACCTCATTTGCTTACAAACCCGTAATTCCCACTTGGAAATACAAAACGCTGCCAGAAAACAGTCTGTTACTAAATACCATACATGGAAAGCATGCCAAAATAATTGACGCTGGTTTGGACAGAAAGAAAACTCCACTGCTCCCAAATCCCCCCCATTTCAGGTCCAGGTAAACAAGAAGGAATAATCCTCTTGCTGAGAGCAGCCAGCTGTATGGATACTACAGGGAAAAGTCTCATTAAGTTACATGTGCTGAACACTTAGGTGAAACACTACTACTGCACACACTATATACTGCACAGCATACTGGAAAAAGAAGTAAATCCCCAAAACACAACTTCTTGTAAATGCAATTGCTTGTGCTAAAACTCCTGTATATGAAACTCAAGAATTACTGCCGTGTATAGCAGACGTATCAAGGACTAAATCTAAACTGGAATCTAAAAACTATTAAAACAAGTTATTGTAGGTACAAACAAAAACTTTGATCTGACCTCCTCTGTGTTCAGTTCCCAAAACATATTCTCTCATCTGCTGTCTAACTCACTAAACTGCTTCCTTGGTTTCTCCTTTTCTCTGCACTTGAGCAGAACTACTCTAGCACAGTAGTACTAGAGTTCAGTATTTAACCCATCCAAGACCAAGCCATATGCAGAAATTAGGCACCACTATAATACCCAAGCCCCCTAAGAAGCCTGGGTTGCACCCTTTTAGCTACCTGAGCTAACACAGCAATGGGATAGCAACACTTATAAAAAGCAGGTATGGCTCCTTTCTTTGAAAGGGTCTGGAAGAAAATGTCACACCGTGCTCCCTTCATCCAACAGCCCAATAGTTACAGCACCATCTCAGAAAACGGGAGGTCTGAATTCAGTTTCTTCCTCACAGGATTCAAACCCACATCTCACTTCCTATAAGATTACTCTAATTATTAGGTTGTTATAAACTAGCCTGAATGGGATAGCACCCACACCTTCTGCTGGAACATGTATGCGTAGCCCCAGATTCTTCCAGGCAAGAAAGAACACAACTCTTTATGGTCATGACTGGCCATTCCATCTAGGGAAATAAGGACACTAACATCCCAGTTTCTGCATCAGGACCTAGATACAGTTACCTCTCTCCCAAAATCAGAAGCAGTTTCACCAAAAAAACCCAACCTACCATTAATTCTAAGAGATAGAATTCACATTCTAGTATCTGCGAAGAAGCAAAATCACAGTTAATAGGCAGCATGTTTCAGTCAGCAGAAAGAATTAACTAATATACAGTTTAACAACACAAATGCACAGGAATTCTCAACAGCTATTTCCAACAGTCCTAAATGCATTTTATCTGAAACTACAAAACCAAGCAGAAATAAAATTATTATTGGCTATTGCCTTATCACCATTATAACTTAACTCTAGCCAAAATAACAACGGATTTAAATATGTTGCATCAAGTTTGCTATGAAAGACTGCTTCACTGGCAGCACTTGTCTGATTTGTTTCAACACTTGGTAGCAGCAAATTGTTCCCAGTGCATAAAAACTTCACAGCAATAAAGAAGTTCTTTTGTACAATTAGAGCCTCTTCATCAGGCCACTAACATGCCAAATACCCTTTCAAAGCATTTTCAGATTTAATTTTATATGAAATATTCTGCCCAATTGCAGCAATTAAATCAGCTCTCACTCCCAATAGAGAATGCGATGTATTGGGAAAGACTGGACTGCTTTGGCTACACGAAAGTAGTACTCCAAAATGTATTTCCATTTGCCTTTATCTGTAAAATAGTAGTGCAGTTTTATTGTAAAGTCTTAGGTATTTTATATTCTGATGTATCATTTGGCTTTCTAGATTGGGTGAAAAGCAAACCAACAAAAAAGTAGTATTTGCTACAGTCAATCTAAAACTAATTAGATGTTTAACTTTCAAAATTCTACAGCACAGCTCAAAATTAGTTTTAAGAAAAACTACAAAACTTCTCAGCATTCTGACTGAAAATGCCTTGAAAACCACTGGTAAATTTAAATTTTAAGTAATAAATAAAAATTATTTTTCAAGAGCCATTAAATTTTACAGGCAAAAATAAAACCACTTTCTGTAAGCCAACTGCTCATGTGTGCAAGCTTGGAAGCACTCCAGGTGCAAAGGCCATTTACTTTCCCTGGAGCAATGTATTTGTAACCAAGAATATTCAAAAAAATCTAAATCTCTTTTATCATCATGCTATAGAAAAACTACCATTTCAGTCACCCTGTCACATCACTTGTCTTTCCTATCAACAATTTAAGGAAAGGAAGTTATGCAAGATTTTGATTATTTTTGAAAATAAATATTTCTTTCTTATAATTTAAAAGACAGAATTTCCTGCTAACAATTATTAATTTATTTGATCAAGTTGTATTTCAACTAGCATACTTACATGGTTCATCCTATATGGAAACTCCTTTGGAAAGGCATATGAAAACCTAGTTTTCACTACAGTAAACAGAAAAAAGGTATGTTAAAAATGATATAATTAATACTTTTACTTCTTTCCCTTTCTATTAATTCATCTGTATATAGCCCTTCAAATCTATCTGGCAGCACAACTGCTTTCAGTACAAAAGATTTGTATTTCGAAGAGAAAAGATAAGTTACAAGATTTAAGATCCTGAAAGAGAAATACACCTGAAACCCAGATTTGCACAGGTACTCAGACAGAGATTTGACTGCTGCCTTAAACACTATTAAACCTTCTGGTTAACCACCAACTAGCTCAGGGACATCTAACTTCCCACAAGTTATCATTCACAGAGCTATTCAGCTACTGATGTTCAGGATCTCAGTTCCAACACTAAATCCAAATGGAATTTTCACATGGGATTTTTTACATAGCTTTGATCCTTCAACACGCGAAATTTAAAACGAACTATCAAAGTCTTAGAAAAGCAAGCCCAGGGGCAGGGGGAGGGAGCACAGCCACACTTCTTGCAGGTCCGTGATGTAATGATGATCTCCAGTTGAGATATATAATTAATCTTTGTGTATTTTACAAGGAGAACAACTACAGTTAGTGTACTGGTAAGAAGCATGTTAATATGTAAAACCAGAGTGACTTCATGTTAGAATGCTGAACAAAGGAAAACAAGAACACTTGAAGATGTGGAGTTGAAATTTGCACAAGTGAAACATTTAAAAATGTATTTTAAGTCCTTGTCCTCCAAAGAAAACAGGTAACCTTTAACATCCTGGAAGTGGTCTATATTCCTTATATTAATGACATACAGTATATTATTAAATGATACTATCAATACTACTTCCAGAAAATCATTATGACATTCATTTCGAAGAAAAGACAGCATCAGTCCTCTGGACCAAAGACTTCCCCATTTAGACCTATGGTGGACTTTGCTAGAAAATTTGCTGAAGGACACCAAGACTGGGCTACTGGTTGGAAATTTTAATTATTTCAAGAAAGAGAAGAATTAATAAAAAGGGTTTCTCAAGACGTATGCAACTGAAGAAGTACATGGTAAAAAAAAAATACCACTTTGAGAAAGAAAATAGGGAGACAAAGCATTTTTCCCACAAAGCAAGCTGCAGACAATCACCATATGGAGCTGTCCTTTTAGTGAGATGTGGAAACAGAGCAAAAACGTTTTGAAGACATTGTTGGAAACCAGTCTGAGATTATCTTCCTTACAAAGGAAGCAAGTGTTAGTAACTTCACATTTCTACCTAGCTAAAAGCAAGCAAATCTCTTAAACCAGCCACTATAAGTCATCCCTTTTGTTAGCTTGCTTTTGCTTGTCTTTTCTCATCTTTTTTTTTCCTTTTTAATTAAGAGCTCCCAAAAACTGCGGTATGTTACTGAAGCAACTCTGGTAAAGGAAGACCAGGTAGAATAAATGCTTGGAGTAAGCCCATTGCATTTTACCCCCACTTCCATGAAATGCACAGTATTTATCAGGGCTGACAGCACTTCTAGGTCTGAAGGAAGAGTTGTGGGGAAAATCTTCTATAGAATCCCGAGATTGGAATTTTGCAAAACAGCACAGCTAAGAACTAGATGTCCAAGTAAAATCAGCTGCTGCATATTTACCAAAATCCATCTAACTTTCTCATTGATGCATCAAAACTTCCATACAATGACGCTTCTGATGTAAAAATAGCAACTCTCAGTGCTAAATCCAGTACTGGTCTTGGTCATGCTGGCACTGAAGATGTGTTTCAGTTCCTGGTGGCAGAACTGTCACACGGCCAGCTCCATGGACTGATACACTCTCTGCATGTGGAGGCTACAGATGCAGCCAGTCACCTGTCCCCTCAACGGCTACAAGGGATTTTGAAAGCACTGACCTACATTTGGAAGAGCACAGCCAGGAATTGGCTACTGAGAGCAGCTGGACCTTCTGGGTCAGATAATAGCATTCAGCTAAGGAAGACATCACTTTAAGACTTTGATGGATGAGGTGTAAGTTACATGAACTGGGAAATACAAGGCAAATGGGAAAGACAGAGAATTAAGTAACTACAGTATAATTTTATTTAATTTATGATGAACAATAGATATGTTATAAAATGTATTCTTAGAAATAAATATCATATGCAAAGACTAATCTTATGACCAAGGAAAAAGATTAAAAAATAACTGAAGGTATACAGCCTACCAAAAATTCTCTAAACAGGTACTTCCATAGAGTCATACCTTTTATTAAAAAGACAAATAAAGCCATAAATTTCCAATTCTATCTTTGAGTAGTTCAGAATTCAATTTACTACTCCAGCTTGTTTATAAATTTCCATAGTTTTATTTTATTACTTTGTTTTCACTTATGCCTGGCATAAATTCCAACCATAATCAACCAAAACTAATATAGAAAGGACCCTTCTGTCTCTGTATTTGGAAACAGAAGCTATTTATTGTAAATGGTTTTAACTGGCTCTTACAGCCCTCCATGATTTGATAAAAAGCTACCTTTTAAAAACAAGCAAAGAAAGCAACTGATCTCCCTACAGAGATACCTAACTAGAGTATAATGAAAATTACTGATACTTACATACAGAAGTAGCAGCAGAAATCAACCTTGTATTTGAAACAACACCGAATTCCTGAAGAAAAAGAATGGTAAATGAGGTGAACCACCTGAAACACCATACACTCACACTGTTATCAAATTAAAATAATGGCTTCTTACTAAACTGGGCTTCTTTATATGGTATTGTAGTATTTGTTTTTTTCCCCCCACCCCTTTTTTTTCCCTTAAGATGAACAGGGTTAAACTCTTAGGTAAAGAGTTATTTCATTGATTAATATCTTGGTTGTTTGTGACGAATAATAAAGATTTATGGAAGGTACTAAAGACACAAAAGCTCAGCTGACTAACACCCTTCATATAAAATAGACAAGAGGGCTTCAAGAAGGTATATTTTTTCCTTATCCCATTTGGAGAGAAAGCTGTCTTTAGGATTCCGCCATTAACTACCTTTTTTAATTATGTTTTTATGAAGTCTTAGCTCCTGTGCTGAGACAGTCAGCAATCTGAAAATTTTCTGTATACAGTGCTCTTTCAGAGAAGTCCATAGCTGAATCAACAGTGCTACAGCTGCCCTCTAAAGCTGCAGAAGCTTTAGTGTAAGGAAGGCTACACAGACTTCTAATTTAAGGTACATCTATGTATATACACTCTGTGTCTCTACACTCTATGTCTGTACCTTCTTAAAGGCTTACTTAACAGGCTGATAAAAAAGCACTCTCCAACACTCTCTCTCTTTTCCTTCATGTCTTCCAAACACTGGAAAGTGCCACAGTACTTGTACAGACAACAGTTTTACGTGTCAACACTAGTTTAGTAGCACTGTTTCTACCATCCACTTATTATCTGAGTTCCCTCTGCAAAATTCCTTAGTGCTGACAAATCACAAATTGGCCAATTTGACTTTTTTCCATTATGCAGACACTTCTCAAACAGCTGTACAACTTGCTGCATTACAGAGGACTAAAAGCAGCACCCAGCTGATATTAACTCTTGGCCACATTCAAAGTGGAGTTCCAATGGTGGAGGCATGGAGCCCTCTCACCACTATCCCTAATGGGTCAGTTCCTTAAGATAATTTCTCAAGGACAGTGTATGAGCTACAACATACTTTTAATTCAAGTAATGAAAGTGTGGTAAACTCTGAGGATCCCTTGCTATATGAAATAGAACAAGATAATTAGGAAAAAAATTCCAATTATGTTTTAAAGTTTGAGTATTCATAAATAAGGAAAAACACACCAGAAAGGAGACTGCACAATTTAAGATATAGTGTATATAAATATATAAACACTGTGTCACAGTGAAACAGCCATTTAAAATATTTTTTCCATTTTCAGAGGTACTTCAGGGTTAGTAATTCAGACAAATTGTGAAAGATAACATTTGAAGGCCTTCTCTGTCTCCTTTTCTTAAATGCTATAGAAATCTATGCAAAAAAGAGAAGGTTTCAACCCCCAAAGCATGAAGAAAGACAAAAAAATTTAAAAGTCCTAAACGTTTTCTTTCTCTCATACATCACATAATTTTACATTAAAAAATTGTAATACTTCATACCTCTACTTTGGATGCCAAAAACACACACGTAGGAGCCATTAATACTGGATCTATACTTTTTAGGGAATATCTGAAATGTTACAACAGAATTATAATATGTTGTTTCATACATGTAGAACGATTAATCTATTAAGAGCACCACACTTCCTTTTGAAAAAGCGAAGCTTAAGTTAACTTTATTAAAGCATAAAAGCTTTACACCATCCAGAAAACAAAGTGGCACTGTTTTTAACACAAAACTGCATTTTTAAAGGGCTACCAAAATGTGCCTAGCAAATGTTTTATTCTTGTACCATCATAGTAAACAGTCCTACCTGGCATAGAATCTCTTGAAGTAGACTGTAGCAGTGGCAATAACTTGTTGTCTTAATTTAAGATGTTCACCTAAAGCCTGGATAACTTAAAAAAAAATGAACAAAAGCTTGAGTTGAGTTGTTTTTAAAACAATTTGACACCAAATAGCAAAGGGTCTCAAAACATGACTAGTGCTGGGGATTGTAAGGAGCAGCACCACAGTCTTCTCCCTCAGTTCAGAAACGTTGCTCTAGTGAGACAACACGCTGCTGTAAACCTACAGACCTGCAGGTGAAGAACCGCTGTCTCCTGATGCTTGGGGACACCTTCAAAAAGGGAAAGGTACCTTGACTTCATTGTGTACAAAGTGAGTATGACCTTTAAGAAGATGACAACACAAATCTCAGAAGGGTAAAGCTCAGGTATTCCATTTTAGAGCAGAACAAGTTCAGACATAGGAAATAAAAATCTACAGCTCTTCAGTGCCACACAAAATGGATGGGTTTTTTTCAAACAAGTAAAGCTGCCAACACAAACACGGTCATTAAATTTGGCAGAGGCAGCAGGTGTTAAAAAACTGACATATTTAGTCTAGGGAGAGGGGGTGGGAGACCAGAGGATGCAGTCAGCTGCTCCATCATGGTGGTCCTCTGCCAGTTGGCCAAGAAACAACCCTGGTGTCATCTGTGCAGGTAGCTCTTGTTTGGCCTCCCAGGCAAAGGAAAGGTGCCAAGCAAATTAGATGCATCGAGCTAGGATTAAGAGCAGGGGTTGGATATAAAGAATGGCACAGTGAAACATAAGGTTGTTACTTGTTATTTCTCCCATACTTCTTTGCCGCCATTACTCTGAGCACAGTTCAGCTGTGTGAAGACTCCTTCTTCTTTTTTTCCTCCCTCATGAGAAATGTCAAAAACAGTATTTTCAAATACACTTAAGTAGATATTTAAAATATGTACAGTAAGACCAAGACAATGACCACTGGTGGGAAAAGCAAACATAAATTCTGTTATTAGTCATCACTAAATTATTAGTCTCTACTTAAGCACTCAAGTAGAGAGGTTTTTTCCCCATGCTCTTATCACATATCCCCTGGGAATAGTCAGGGTACCCATTTGTCACTCACTGGCAATGCCCAAAGCAATATTAAATCCCTGTCCATGTCCCATCATTCTTTTTCTAAAGAGAAGAATGTGAAACTGGGACTAGTTTGACAGTGACAGTAGGACAAGCAATATTTCCAGAAGGGGTGTTAAACCAGTATGCAATGTCTGTACAAATATTAAAGATTTTATCAGCATATCTTGGGAGGTTTGAAAGAATTTTTCCCTTTTAATTTGACCATGGGGTTAAAAAGCTGTCCTACTACTAGGGCATCAGCAAAATTCAAGTATTAGGCTAAACAGAATTCTCCAAATATGTTTCCTGCTCCCATGGGATTTTCAGGAATGGTTAGGCCATCTGCTGTCAGAGAAAAATCAAGTGTGGTTTAGAAAAAAAAAATGGACAAGAGCCTAGAGAGACTTAATGAAATGGAAGCTTGTATATGCCGGGAAAAAGTCCAACACTTGTAATTATTTTTCTAATATTTGAAAAGAAACTATAGCATGACTTATTGCTGTACGTTTACAAAGTGATTTCAGCATTTTGGTTTCTCTAATAAAGATTGTTTTAAATCTGAGTATCTTGAGAAGCCTCTAGCACAAACATTACAGCTTCTGCCCAAAACCAAAAACGGAAAGCACCTAATACACTTCTCAACCAAAAATAGTTAAGACTTGGTGATCCAAACAGAGAAATCAACATCAGTTTCCTTTTTCAAACTACTTTAGAAGACGATCTTTTTCCTTCTCTTCATAGCTGCAGGGAGCCATACAATCAGTTAGTGATCTGCACTTGTTTTCCAATGAGGAAGCAGCAGGAAATTGCCCCACTCCATGCAGATTTTAATTGCTTTAGGGAACAACCATCTCCTGGGCTGACACACACTGAATGTGACATGCTGTGGCCGAGATTCATCTGCTCTCAGGTAGTGCAGATGGGAGACAAGGAGGGACCCAAAGCAAGGTCCCTATTCAGAGGCAGGCGATGATACAACATACCTAGGGCTTGAACACGGCGAGCTCTGCCTGAGCACAGGGCAGCCCCTGACTGTCCTGCCCTCTCTGCTAGAGAAGGGAGCCCAGCACCCCTCTCTCCTCCACGGTAGGCTGTGTTCACATGTGCACAGGGGAGATGCTGGCAGAGCTGTTCTCCAGCTGACCCCAGTCACTCACCATACCTTCAGCAGAGGCATGGAGTGCCAAGGAAAAAGACCCTGGGAAATACAAACTAAAACTAACAAACTAACTTGTTTACTTTGTAAGGTTTTATTTACTCAAGAAAAAAATGGAGTGAAACATTTAAAAAGCATATTTCATAGTTCAAATTAATACTAGTCAACATTAGCATAAAAATACAGTTTTAGAAATATCCATAACCCTCCTTTTGCCTGTTTTTGTATTATGAAGCTATGACACTTGGCTTTAACTGTAAGGAATTTCAGGAATGGATCAAATGGGTAAATCACTAGCTTGATTTCCTGGTGCCCTATAAGCAATAACACAGATGCATCCACAGTGATCGTGTTTACAGCATATGCAATTGTTACAAAAATAACTAAGCTAAGAGAGAAGCTGGGATAAATATCGTTCACAGATATCATTCCAGCACTGACATAAGATCTTCCAGTGGCCCTGGGAAAGTCACTTCACTTCTGTCTCAAGTCTCGCCAGATAGCTGAAAAAATAAGCACTCTGTACTTTAAAGGATTGCTGCAAAAAATATCTAAAGAGCTGCTTGCAAACAAGTACTACCTAGCAATATCCTTTGCATAGGGAGATTTTTTAAAATATTGAACAATTGCACAGAGCAAATTTTAAGTGCCTTCGCAATCTGATACAGTCAGGTGTGGCCACTCATATGGATTGTTTGAGGCCTTGCAGAATCAAGTAAATCTTAGACAACTTCACATACAAGTCCCAAATTCTTTGAGAGAACTAGCTGCCTGCCAACAGTTCTCAAAAACTTGTGGACAATTTGAGAGCCAGCAGGTGCTGGGAAATTAGTCAGAAGGCAAAACACAGGCTGTGTTGCAGGTTTCAGAGAATCTATATCAGCACAAATAACAAGTTTCCAAACTCCACTGTTTAACAGGACGGCACAGATCACCTAAAGTACTTACCGCAACCCAAGGACTCACCAAAAGCCCAGGGTGAGTACTAACGCTTGACACTGAGCCTTTAATACACTAGCTTAGTTTCTGCTTGCTTCTCCTCCTTTTATGTTTTTGGGAGGAACCTCTTGAAAATAAGAAAATGTACTGTTTCATCCTATCACAGGTTAAAATGTAATATAAGCAGCTAGTTAGCCTACAAAGTTGTCTGGAATTGTGTTAATATAACTAACAAATGATGATGTTATTTATATTCAAAGTCTTTGTTAAAATAGGCTGTGAAAGTATATGTAATACCACAATGAAAACACCACATTCTCTAAGCAATTCAAACCTGCGTTTACACATGACAAACATTGCACAGACTATATGGCAAAAATAAAAAAAGCTTTACCATTAGTAAAAAATATCTGTAGCTTCCAATATTCTTCTTCAGTCAGAAATTTCAAGTCTTTCTGGCGTTCTTTCAATAGATCTTGTTTATCCAAAATCCATTGTAAGCTAAAGGAATGGAAAATAATTTCAGCAACTTTTTATCAACATTATACTGAGTGTCTCCTGTACAAACAGATTATGAATTAAGGCTCAGGGCTAAAGGGCTTGTTGCCTTTAACAAAGCCACAAACAATCTTCTCAAGAAACTCTTCTTCAGGGTTTTCAAAAGTTAAGACAACTGAAAAAACACCCCAAATAACAAAACACAAACTACCAGGGGCTGAGATTAGCCTCTCCTAGTAGCAAACTCAGCTGGCTGTACAGACTTTAGACCCTGACAGTCACTAACAAGGTTTATGTTGCAGTCATTACATTAGAGGCACCATTCAAACCTTGATGTGTTCACCATGAGGTGTTTTAGGGCAGAATCATAGAATTAATTAGTTTGGAAAAGACCTCTGAGATCATCGAGACCAATCCGTGACCGAAAACCACCCTGTTAACTAGACCCTGGCACTGAGTGCCACGTCCAGTCTTTACTTAAATGCTTCTAGGGACGGTGACTCCACCACCTCCCATGGCAGCCCGTTCCAGTATCAATCACACTTCCTTCCTAATGCCCAAACCAAGCTGAGCCCCGGCTGCCCCACGGCTGGGGACAAGCGTTTCAGGGACCCAAGCGTCCTCACTCCACCGCTGGAGCCCAGGGTGGCACTGGCACCGACACCGGGACGCGATCCCTCTCCCGGAGCGCCCAAACGCTTCCCAAGCGGCGGCTGAGAGAGGCCGGCTCGCGCTACTCCCGCACCCCAGCCCGGCTCCCGCCGGGGTACCGCGGCGAGCAGGCCCCGCCGCCCGCCCGGCGCTACCCCGGCCGCTCCGGGCCTCCCTTCAGCACCGTGCCCGGCGCCCGGCCCGGCAATGAATGGACAAAGTGCGGCGGCGGCCCGCAGCACCCGTGCCCCGCGCCCC